>MDKI01057798.1:0-92483 GCA_005239505.1 Nicotiana paniculata | reverse complement strand
ACAAACAAAAGCTTTGCGTTAAGACGTGCACAAGTTAAACAAAAACTTCAGCAAATAGAGAACTAAACTTCAGCTACTTCAGCTCTAGAGCTGAAGTTCGCCAGTTACAAAACAAAAGCTTCAGCTCTAGAGCTGAAGTTCGCCAGTTACAAAAATAAAAACTTCAGCAATTACAAACAAAAGCTTTGCGTTAAGACGTGCACAAGTTAAACAAAAACTTCAGCAAATAGAGAACTAAACTTCAGCTACTTCAGCTCTAGAGCTGAAGTTCGCCAGTTACAAAACAAAAGCTTCAGCTCTAGAGCTGAAGTTCGCCAGTTACAAAACAAAACTTCAGCTCTAGAGCTGAAGTTCGTTAGTTACAAAAACAAAAACTTCAGCTCTAGAGATGAAGTTTGTTAGTTAAAAAACAAAAACTTCAGCTCTAGAGCTGAAGTTCGCCAGTAACAAAAATAAAAACTTCAGCAATTACAAACAAAAGCTTTGCCGTAAGACATGCACAAGTTAAATAAAAACTTCAGCAAATAAAAAACAAAACTTCAGCTACTATACTTAAGTTCATCAATCACAAACAAAAACTTCAGCACACTTGGTTCAGCACACTTGCTACTTCAGGCCCATCTACTAGAATGCCGAAGTTTTGCGTGATTGCCTTTGCTACTTCAGCCCCGTATGTTGAAGTTATGCGAAAAAGCGGGTACACTTGCAATTTTATTTACAAAGCGGGCACAAGTTAAAACGTGACACAAAAAAGCGGGTATAGATGCAAATGCCCCACATTCGACTAATTTGCACAAATTGTGGATTGGATATTTGTTGTGTTTTAAGTTTGTTTTATTATATCTTGTCCAAACCACTTTATTTTATAAACTTGTGTCTAGCTTCTTTCGGATGCGTTGCTTTAGAAACGATATTACTGCATTATCTTCATGCAAAGACGCAAGGATAATGAATTTTGTTGCTTCATACTTAAAAATATGTCAGTGTCCTTCATGTATCATTTGATCTTGGGAGAATGACACACTTACCCACCAAAACAAAACTATTTATCCTTGTCTACCTATTATTTTTCTACCCATCAAATTAATTATATTTCCTACCTATAGTAGTTTTTGTGGGGAGTTTTTTTTTTATTCTCCAATTCTTTTTTATTTCTATGCTTCTTTTATTTTCTTTTCTTTTCTTTTCTTTTTCTTTTTCCTTTTTTCTTTCTTTTCTCCTTTTCTTTTTTCTCGTTTTCTTCTTATTTTTTTCTTTTTTCTTTTCTAATTTCATTTAACTTCTTCTTTTTATATTCTTTTTTCTCTTCATAATCTAATTTTATTTACTGTTTTCACTATTTTTTATTATTTTTTTATACTATTACTAAAGAAAAATTAAATTGTGTACCAATTAAATATAGCTAATACAACAATAAAAAATTAACTAACATATGATACCAGTATAGTATATAGCTATACCAACAGGGTATACAATTGTACGCAAAGAATTAAAAAAAATTTAATTCAATTATTAAACTGAAATAATATCAGTTGTCAATAAAATTTCAAAAAATTCTAAAAGGACCTAACTGTAAGAGTATATTGTTACATTGTATAGCATACTATAATAGTATATCATTGGAATGAACTGTATACCAAAATGATATATAGTATATCATTTTGGTATACAGTATACATTCTTCTTCGCCAGTTCAACGCAATAAATTATACACTATTGAATTAACCAAAATGGTTTATAATATATTACTTTGGTATATAGAGGATTGGCTTATTCCTTCAAAAAAATTGATAGTATATTATTGTAGTTAATTATATACTCTTGAATTAATTATTATATACGGATTTAGTATATAATATACCATTTTGTTATACAGTACAAATCTGTCTTCTTTGCCGTTCAACTCAATTTCAACACAAAATTTAAAAATCTACTCTAAAATCTCCACCAAATTGACTCAGAATATAGCCACATCCTCCTGTTAACATTTCGAACATACCCGGTCAGAATTGGATAAAAATAACCACAAACTCAACAAACCCAATTTATGAGTTTCAAAGCTTCAAGGTCCTCCAATGGCAGATTAATGTTTTGCAGAAGTCAGAAGTATTGGAATTCAAGTCATAGAATAAAACAGAACGAAAAAAAGATTTACATTTTCAATTTGCCCCTCACGCTGGGTAAAAGCTTGAAGCAAATTAATAGGAAAAAGGAAAGTAAATTTACGGGTAATAAGTTTAAATTTCCTAGGTAAGAGTTGTAATTAATTTTCAAATGGATAAATTCGGGTAAATAGTTTGACAGTGATAGTCATTTAGTGTTATTTCCTCTTTGATCTTATGTCTCTTATCCCAAAGCCAGATTAAGGAGGTTACTGTGATAAGAGAAAAATCAAGAGTAACGTAACAAAAATTAAAATTTGGGCTCATGTGGGTGGAGCCAACTAACTTTTTGGGCCCAAGTGGAAGTTCCCAACCCACTTGGGTCTCTCAATATTGGGGCTTTTGCATCCGTGCCTATTTTTTGTGCCACGTTTTAATTTATTTCCGTTTTGTAAAAAAAATTATACCCGTACCCGTTTTTGCGCATAATTTCAGCATGCGGGGCTGAAGTAGCAAAGGCAATCACGCAGAACTTCAGCATTCTAGTAGACAACAACTTCAGCATAGGGGACTAAAGTTCCTCAGTTATAAAGACAAAAACTTCAGCATACGGGGCTGAAGTTCCCCAGTTACAAAGACAAAACTTCAGCTCCCCGTATGCTGAAGTTGTTGTCTTTATAACTTGGGCTGAAGTTCGTAACTGGGAAACTTCAGCTCTAGAGCTGAAGTTTTGTCTTTGTAACTAGGGAACTTCAGCCCCGTATGCTGAAGTTTTGTCTTTATAACTGGCGAACTTCAGCTTAACTGGTGAACTTCAGCTCAGCGAGGGAAAGGGAGCTGAAGTTATTTAAAAAGTGGGTACAAGTTAAAAGTTTTTAAAAAAGTGGGTATAGGTTAAATGAGGGCGACCAAATAGGGTGCCCCGCAAAATTTTTACCTCAATATTTCATCTCTCCGCTTTTACAGGTGAGACCAGAATAAATTTCTGACTGACACCATGGTTTCTTTCTGTTTCCAGTTTCCCTTCACAACGTCGTAGAATTGAATGGTAAGGAATTGAACTGATTACATCAAAGTATAAGTTATGCAATATATCTTTCTTTTACTTTTTATTTAACGAGAGATATTTATACAATCAAATTATTTATTAAATTAAAAAAGATAAGTATCTACACTAAGCATAAATTGATAACCTCGAAATGATGGCCTTTGGAAATTGCCCAACTATGTCTGAAAAATCTCTTTATGTTGTGAATAGTTTAAGGATGGATGCCCATGCTGCTATGGATACCCATTTCTCTCACTGTTTGATATTGAGTATTTCCTTCCTCTTACTATTTGTGAAGAGAAGGTTAACTTTTTAGGCTTATAAATAGCTTTGTATCTGATGGGTAAAGATATACCAAAGTGAAAGAAGAAAAGCTTCTTCCTTCTTTCTATCTCTTCTTATTTATATTTTACTGTATTATTTTTATTTTATAACACGTTATCAGCACGAAACTCTAACCAAATCCATGATCTCTAAGTTGTGCTTATTCTCCTCCTCGGATCAAGTATGTTTCTTTTAAAGTTATTCTAAATAATGTTGTTGTGCATATTTTGCATGTAAACTTTACCAAGTGCTTTACTCTCATATAATCATGCTAACTGCTATCTCGTGTACATTATATAATTACAACTATGATGAGTTATACATATTTTATTAAGTGACTTCTAATCCAAAAATACTTTACTTAATGTCATAAAGAATCTCACCAGCTTACTAGTATGTTTATTGAATTGATTATAATCACTGTTATTTCACGATTATCCTTATATTTACTTTTACAAATTTTTTTTATTGTATTTTTTACTATGTCGACTTTGTCAAAACTTGAATTTGTGGCACTTGATATCACGGGGAAGAATTATTTGTCATGGGTCCTTGATGCTGAAATTTACCTTGATGCTAAAGGTCTTGAAAATACTATTACACAAGAAAATGAAACATCAAATCAGGATAAAGCGAAGGGCATGATTTTCCTTCGTCATCATCTACATGAAGGGTTAAAAACTGAATATTTAACCGTAAAAGATCCACTTGAATTATGGATTAATTTGAAGGATCGATATGACCACCTAAAACTTACAGTATTACCGAAAGCTCGGTATGAGTGGATACATTTAAGGTTGCAAGACTTTAAAATCGTAAGTGAGTATAATTTTGTTATCTTTAAAGTAAGTTCTCTATTAAAATTATGTGGAGACACTATCACAGATGAGGACTTATTGGAAAAATATTTTCTACTTTTCACGCTTCAAATGTGGTGCTACAACAACAATACCGTGAAAAATATTTTAAGAAATATTCTGAGTTAATCATATGCCTACTTGTGGCAGAACAGAATAATACTCTATTAATGAAAAATCATGAAGCCCGTCTCACCGGATCAACTCCATTCCCGGAATTGAATGTTGTAGCAACATATGATAAATTTGAATAAAACAAAATAATTACCGTGACCGTGGACATGGTCGTAGACGTGGACGTGGCAGGGACGAATTATCGTCATTATGGTAGAAATAAACTGGAGAACAATAAGAGTTCTCAGATTAATCCTTCAAAAGGTAAAATTAGTATGTGTCACCGATGTGGTATGAAAGGTCATTAGACACGTATTTATCATACGCCAGATCATTTTGTCAAGCTTTATCAAGCCCCCCTCAGAAAGAAATAAAATAATGTGGAGACACACTTGACCTTTCAAAATAATGATGATGAAGCAGGTCCCTCAAACAAATATGATTCTGAGGCACATCTAGTGTATAAAGATGATGGTTTTGGAGGCCTAACAAATATTACTCATTTAGAAGCTGGAGACTTCTTTGAGGAAATTGACTGAAGAACTAATCATCTTACTGGGGAATGAAGTTATAATAAAAGTTATCATTTTTTTTATGTTTGCAAACTAGTTTATTTTTCTTGAGTGTATTTTCCTAATGCATCATGTGTTGCTAGTTTCTATATTCCTAATGTATTTCTTAATGTTCTTTTTCTGTTTGTCTTTCCTATTTCTTATGATGTACTTTTTGATTTTTTTTATGAAGAATATGAAAATTTCACATCTTCAGTTGGACTCAAAACTAATAAAGATGATATATGCCTTCTGGATAGTGCTACAACACACACTATTTTAAGGGATAAGAGATATTTCTCTTATTTGGTAATGAAAGAAGCCAATACTAATATAATATCCAGTAGTACAAGATTAATTGAAGGTTTTGGAAGAGCCAATTTATTACTACCTGGCGGAAGAAATTTGGCTATTGATGAAGCACTATATTGTAGTAAATCTCAAAGAAACTTATTAAGTTTCAAAGATATTCGCCAAAATGGCTACCATATTGAGACTACAAATGATGAAAAGATTGAATATCTTTATATTACTACAATAATGTCTGGTAAGAAATATGTGCTTGAAATATTACCTGCTCTTTCCTCCGGCTTATACTACATAAGTATTAGCAGGATTGAAACACATGTCGTAGTAAATGAAAAGTTTACTAATCCAAGATAATTTTATTTTTTGGCATGACCGGTGAGGACATCCTCGTTCTAATATGATGCATAAAATAATTGATAATTCACATGGACATTCAATGAAAAATCAGAAGATTCTTCAATTTAAGGAATTCTCTTGTGCTGCATGTTCTCAAGGCAAATTAATTATTAGACCATCAACTATTAAAGTTAGGATGGAATCCCCTGCATTTTTGGAACGTATACAGGGAGATATATGTGGGTTCATTCACCCTCCATGTGGACCATTCAGACATTATATGGTTTTGTTAGATGCATCTACAATATGGTCACATGTGTGCTTATTATCAACTCGGAGTTTGGCATTTGCGAGGTTGTTGGCTCAAATAATAAAGCTAAGAGCACAATTTCCAGATTATGCAATTAAGACAATTCGCCTTGATAATGCTGGTGAGTTTGCATCCTAAGCCTTTAATGGTTATTGTATATCAACTGGGATAACAATTTAGCATCTGGTTGCTCATGTTAATACACAAAATGGTCTAGCGGAATCATTGATCAAACGCCTCCAATTAATTGCTACATCAATGCTTACGAGAACAAAACTTCTCATTTCAGTATGGGGTCATGCTATTTTGCATGCAACAACACTTGTGCGGATAATGCCCACAAGTTATCACAAAGTCTCCCCATTGCAATTGGCTTTTGGTGAGGAGCCAAATATTTCCCATCTTAGAATCATTGGTTGTGCTATATATGTTCCAATTGCTCCACCACAACGCACAAAGATTGGTCCTCAAAGAAGGTTGGGGATATATGTTGGATATGAATCTCCTTCTACTATAAAATATCTAGAGCCGATGACTGGAGATTTATTTACGGCAAGATTTTCTGATAGCCATTTTGATGAATCAGTATATCCAATATTAGGGGGAGAAAATAACCAGCTGAAAAATGAGATAGATTGGAATGCGTTATCACTGTCTCATTTAGATCCTCGAACAAATAAATGTGAACAAGAGGTTCAAAAGATTATTCATTTACAAAATATTACAAATTAACAACTAGATGCATTCACTGACCAACCAAGGGTGACTAAGTTACATATTCCAGCTGTTAATGCTCCAAATCGAGTTAATATCTCGGTAGGACAATCAATTAAAGCAAATGAGTCTATGCCACGCTTATAACGTGGTAGACCAATCGGTTCTAAAGATAAAAATCTTCGAAGAAGAAAATGAGCAATGATCAAAGTGAACATAACATGGAGGTAGTGGCTCAAGAAGAGCCCCAAGACGTAACAAAAGATAAGACCTTATGGGAGGTCCAGGTACATGAAAATAATGAGAATGAAGAGATATCAATAAGTTACGTCTCAACGGGAAAAAGATGGAAACGAAATAATATTGTTATCGATTGCATTTTTGCTTATAATGTTGATGTTGAAATAATGCAACAAGATAAGGATCTTGACCCAAAATCTGTTGATGAATAGATAGATAAATGATTGGCCAAAATAGAAAGACGCTATCCAGGCAGAGTTAACTTCACTTGGGAAACGTGAAGTCTTCGGACCCATAGTTCGAACACCTGAAGGTATAAAGCCAGTAGGGTTCAAATGATAAAAATGAAGTCGTTAGATATAAAGCACGACTTGTGGCACAAGGATTTTCGCAAAAGCCTGCCATTGATTATATGGAGACATATTCTCCTGTAATGGATACTATCACCTTCAGGTATCTCATAAATATGGTAGTGCATGAAAAACTTGATATGCATCTAATGGATATTATCACAGCCTATTTGTATGGATCATTAGACAACGAAATTTTTATGAAAATACCTGAGGGGTTTAAAGTGCCAGAAGAATATAAAAGTTTTCGTGAAACTTGTTCAATAAAGCTTCAGAAATCTTTATACGGATTGAAACAATCAGGTCGTATATGGTACAATCGCCTGAGCGAATACTTGTTGAAAGAAGGGTACAAGAATGATCCAATTTGTCTGTGTGTCTTTATAAAAAAGTCTGGATCTGAATTTGTTATAATGTCATGCGAAAACAAAATGATAAAAATGAAGTCGTTAGATATAAAGCACGACTTGTGGCACAAAGATTTTCGCAATAACCTGCCATTGATTATATGGAGACATATTCTCCTGTAGTGGATACTATCACCTTCAGGTATCTCATAAATATGGTAGTGCATGAAAAACTTGATATGCGTCTAATGGATATTGTCACAGCCTATTTGTATGGATCATTAGACAACGAAATTTTTATGAAAATACCTGAGGGGTTTAAAGTGCCAGAAGCATATAAAAGTTTTTGTGAAACTTGTTCAATAAAGCTTCAGAAATCTTTATAGGATTGAAACAATCAGTTCGTATGTGGTACAATCGCCTGAGCGAATACCTGTTGAAAGAAGGGTACAGGAATGATCCAATTTGTCCTTGTGTCTTTATAAAAAGGTCTGGATCTGAATGTTATAATCGCCGTGTATGTTGATAATCTAAATATCATTGGAACTCCTGTGGAGCTTCCAAAAGCAGTAGATTGTTTGAAAAAATAATTTGAAATGAAAGATCTTGGAAAGACAAGATTTTGTCTTGGTCTACAAATTGAGTATATGAAAGATGGAATATTTATCCATCAATCAACATACACCGAAAAGATTATAAAGCGATTCTATATGGATAAAGCACATCCATTGAGTACCCCGATGGTGGTGAGATCACTTGATAAGAAAGATCCATTCCGACCTCATGAAAATGATGAAGAGCTTCTTGGTGCCGAAATACCATATCTTAGTGCAATTGGGGCGTTAATGTATCTTGCCAACAATTCTCGACCAGATATAGCTTTCTCAGTAAGCTTGTTAGCAAGATTTAGTTCTTCACCAATACAAAGACATTGGAATGGTATTAAGCATATATTCATATACTTGTGAAGGACCATTGATATGGGTTTATTCTATTCAAATGAATCCAAGTCAGCATTAGTTGGTTATGCAGATGCAGGATATTTATCTGATCCACATAAAACTCGATCTCAGACAGGCTACTTATTTACATGTGGAGGTACAGTCATATCATGGCGTTCAACGAAACAGACTATGGTTGCTACTTCTTCAAATCATGCAGAGATAATAGTCATTCATGAAGCAAGTCGAGAATGTATTTGATTAAGATCAATAACTGAACATATTCAGGAAACATGTGGTCTTTCTTTGAAAGGAAATACTCCAACAATATTGTGTGAAGACAATGATGCATGTATAGCTCAACTGAAAGGAGGATATATTAAAGGAGACAGAACAAAATATATTTCCCCAAAATTCTTCTTCACTCATGATCTTCAAAAGAATGGTAAAATAGATGTTCAACAAGTTCGTTCAAGTGATAATTTGGCGGACCTGTTTACTAAGACATTGCCAACCTTAACATTTGAGAAGCTGATATACAAGATTGGAATGCGTCGTCTTCGAGACATTAAGTGATGTTTTCATCAGGGGGAGTAATTACACGTTGCACTCTTTTTTCCTTAACCAAGGTTTTGTCCCACTGTGTTTTCCTGGTAAGATTTTTAACGATGCAACAAGTAATGCGCACTACATATAACTATGTACTCTTTTATAGTAAAATCTTAGTAAAGCATATTTATTTTACATGGACATCCAAGGGGGAGTGTTGTGAATAGTTTAAGGATGGATGTCCATGTTGCTATGGACACCCATTTCTCTCACTGTTTGATCTTGAGTATTTCTTTCCTCTTACTATTTGTGAAGAGAAAGGTATCTGATGGGTAAAGATACACCAAAGTAAAAAAAGAAAAGACTTCTTCCTTCTTTTTATCTCTTCTTATTTATATTTTACCGCATTGCTTTTATTTTATAACACTTTACAACTGATAGTTTTGCCTATCAAATTTGAATAATAACGGAGAAAAACATTTTTGTTCCTTAGTCTCCTTCTGTTGTTGTCCAGAGTAACATGAATAAAAGGCATTAGCAGGGAAAATACGACTGAAGTTGAATTAAAAATTGTAAAGAACAAACAGAAATGGAAAGAAGCGTTTCGTGTCAGCAGACAAAAGCAAACAAATACATAAGAGAAAAGAATTCGTATGAAGATGGGTGGAAGTTTGGTCTAAGCTTTGTCACACAACTTTGGCGTGCGAATTTTGACAAAAATGTAATTGATGAAACACGCCACTAATTGACGGAACTGCCTGCATCTTCTAATTCTTTTCTTTTTCTATAATTGTCCAATCTCCCTCAATCCTCAGTCAATCAGGCCACTCTCTTTATATTTCCTTTTGCGCACTTTTTGTCAAACGTATCTATCGTTTGGAACCGGAAAATCATAGGTTGAATGATGACCCAAAAAGTGTTGTCCACACTTGTCGACATTCTTAAAATATGGGACTTTGCCTTTTGAATTATATATTGATTGCCAAACTATTGCTTAAAACCTGGATTAAGACACTTTTACATGAAATAAGAAAAGGTGAGTGGTAAAAAGAATCTTCATACTGAATTGCTTTAGCTTAAACTTGTGTCTTTGTTTTTCTGCTAATTACCTCAGCCAATCAGGCCACTCTCTTTATTTTTGCGCCCTTCTCGTCAAACGATTCTTTCATTTGGAACTGGAGAACATAAGACGAATGACCGAAAAAGCATCTTGTCCACACTTGTAAACATTTCTTAGTACTATTGATTGTCAAAAGTGTTACTAAGGAAACTGGACTAAGGCATGTTTACTTTTAAGGAAATAACAGAATGGAAAATGGATGGTAAAAAGCTCCACAGTAAATTGCTTGAGGTAAACTTGTCCCATTGTTTTTGTATGGGATTATAATACCTTGTTCCTATATTCCAATAATAAACTATCAAATACAGCGGTAAAATATAGAAGAGAGACTGGAATTAAATTAAACCATCCAAAATTCACACGAATTCTTCTACCTCTTCAGCTGGAAAATCGAAATTTACCGGAGAGACAGGTGAATTGCTTTTGATATCATCGTGCATGAATCCAAAATTACGTAGCACCTGATTATCCGCAAAGTTCAACGCTCTTTCCATTCCCACCCAACATTTATCACCCACATACTCCGCTGCATGGTCCCCACTACACGGCTGACACCCCGTGAAGTGCGTTATAAACGGCCGCCTCCAACCACCCTTCCAATCACCGCCCTCCGCCACCAACGGCTCCCTCGCTGCCGCGTAACTCTCGCTTACTGCCTCCGCGTGTCTCCTCCGCAACTTCGATACGTCTCTGTCTATCTTCACGTAATTTCCCGTGATGTTATCAAGTCTATCTACTATTCCCAGCCAGTACCCGTGTAAAGAGTAATCAGTAATCGCGTGAATTTTGCTCCTCCATTTTTCTTGTCCTTTCATTATAATATAGCTCAGTGCCGATTGATCGTCCGACTCCGGGAAAGTCTTATCCTTGAAAGTTGTCCTTAATATTTTGCCCCATTGCTTGTATTCTGGGCTTTTCGGGCCCATATTAGCCCAAACATCTAAGAAGTCCATGGACCACTGACAGTTTCTTATAAGAAAAATCCCTGCATTAATGGCGACCCAGCTTTTCTTTTTGAAAATTAAATCAGGCCAACCATGAACGATGAAGTTGTAGTCCTTGTACTTGTGCAGTGGGATTTTGAAATCCATGTCAGTGAAGATAGCATCCGAGTCAATCCATAAAACCCACTCGGATTCAGGATGGGCCAGCATGGCGGCCCGAACAAGCGGTATCTTGGCCCAATAAGAACGCATTTTAGGGTGCAAAAACGTGTTACCGTAAAATATGTCGTAGCCATGGATTCTACAGTAGTCAACTTTGTTTTTAAAAAACCTTAAGAGTAAATGATCACCTTTAGGGTACTTGCATGGAGTGGGCTGTGATCCAGTGAGGAGGAGTACACGGTTAGCTCTTCCGGCTGCAAATGAAGGATGAAGCTTCAGCCACTGAATTCTCTTCTCGTCCCAATTTTTGATAGGTTTGTTAATAGTGTAACTAAGTTCCGGGTCATCGTAGAATGTCTTTTCCGGCGGGTCGTAGCTCCGGTCAACGGCTTCCCTGTCCGGTGGACAATATTCCGGTGAAGTAACGTTTTGTTTGGATAAGAAATTTGAGAAATTTGGAAAAGGATCAGTGAATGACCAAATAGCACAGACAAGTAAAAGAGCTACTATGGCTGCTAAGAAGAGAGATTTGTCTCGTGAAGAAGATGATTGTTGTTTGGCCCGAAACACGTTATGGGCCATGGCCGGTGTACGTAATTGCAAATATTGGAGTAGTATAAGATTTAGAGTGAGAACGTCTCGGGATGCAATGTGTGCTTTAAATGGTCTATGGAAATCTAATAAATGGACCAGCAGAAGAAATACTAGTGTAGTATTATTAGTCAGCTGGATGGATCTGATTGGACTTTAGGGGTTGAGTAAATTGCTGAAAATTAAAATATTGTGAAATCGATGAGAAGGATGTAATATTATAAGTTGGGATTCTTGATTCTTACAAGGATACTTAAGATCTGTAATTAATTTGCGCGTTTGCTTCCCTTATAAAATATTAATTTTGACAAAATGGGCATGGACTGGTTGAGTAAGAAGATTTTAATGCAAACGGTAAGTGGGCGTTGTTAATCTATCTAGGGTTGAGATTTGGGGACTGATAAGGCTGTTTACCATGTGCAACATTCAGTTTTCCTGAATTTGTATTGGGACTAGCTAAGAATATTAGAGTTTCCAGATTCTTCCATTTTATGACTTTTCTGGATTGAGCAAATTGCTTGCGAAGGCGTGACTCTCAAGCATCTTTTTTGTCCGAGGAAAAAAAAACGTTTAACTTGTATACAAGAATAAAATTTATAGAAGATTAAATATATAAAAAATTAAATTCTTTTAAATTATATAAAAGAAAATATATTCAATGTATTATAGTTTGTTAATTATTATCGCTAAAATATACTTTGTATCTTGTTAATAAAGATATTTGAAATTACTTATTTTAAGTAGATGTAGTATAATAGGTTTTAGAAATTAGTGTTTTAAGTTTAATTACTTGTTGGCTTGTAATAGTTTTCATCATTCCAAGTCAAAAGAAAAATTTAATGCATTATTATTATTTTTAAACTTACTAGAGAAATATATTTTTCACATGTAAAATTTATTTGGTACGGTTCGATATTTTTTCGGTTTATTTGTATAAAAAAAAAACTTACTCTAATTATCGGTTCATTTATAGATTTATATAAAAACCTACGGTGTCTAAAAAAAAACCTAAAAATCAATTCGGTGCGGTACGATTCGATCGATTTAGTCAGTTTTCGAATATCTATTGACACTTGTGTTACACAGGTGAAAGAAATTTAATTTTGCACTGTCTATTTGTCACCTAAAATGTATATAATTATAAGTAATTAGTAACTTGTAAAACAATACAGTTTCATATTACAATAGAATAAAATATACTAATCTTGTAAAAGTTTTTATATTGTCCGTATAAAAAGAAAGATTTTTTGGGTTTGGATTTCCGAATAAGTTGTTGAATTGACACTACACGAGCATTGCTACATGTAAACCTTTGAGGGTGATTTGGTTGGAAAGAAGTTATCCTGAAATTAAGTATTTTATTTTTTGTGGGAATAAAAAATATTATAATTTCGGGATAATTAATTTAAAATTAGTTATATCGTAAATTTCTACCAACTAAATATAGGATAAACCCTTTTTAAATTTAGTCTCAAAATTAATTATTTCTTATTCCTCGTACCAAACGAGCCCTTAGGTTTTCCACAGTAAAAATTTGTTCTGGAGTTGCCAAAATAAATATATCTTTAATGTCATATGAATTTATAACATATTTTATGAGTAAATGTCGTGCCCGAAAAGCAAATCACATGCAACTTTTACCTTATTTTGTTACTTACATAGTTACATTTGAAATGATGAAACTGCGGAGAAAAGCACTCCTAGTATTACTCTAAGGCAGGATAACAATTTTTTTTTTTTTTAAATAAAAAAAATTACAAGACTTCCAAATTGCTGCTGATGTCTTCTATTATAAAATCTTGCTTTTGAAACATTTGTATACAGTTCACATTTTTTTCCTTTTCTACTTCATTAATAAATGCTAGCTTTGGTTATTTAGTTTTTGAACGTTTGATAGTAAAATTTTAATCACAACGACAATAAATTAACCTTATCAGCTTCTAATACTCAACTTATAAAACATTCTTTAACTATTTTTTTGGTCATTTCTTCAATTAATTGCTATAGAAATAACCTTGTTATAAGATCCACATTCTTTGGTTATTCGAGCCTGCGACAAAGAAGAAGCTCTTCCCCAAGAATGTGTTAAAGTTTTCCCCGATGTGATTTCACTTTCACAAGATACCTTGAATCTCATTAGATATTTAAAACTTTGAAATAATATGAAGTAATACTTATTACAGAAGTAGTTACATTGTCGCCCATTTGGTTGTTTTACGGAAATTATCAGCTATGTTCATTTATAAGTAGTTCATTATAAAAATTAGTTAATTCATAAAATATTATTAATATTAGTCAAATATTATTAATATTAGTCAATTAGTTATTTGTAGCAAAAAATATCAAATTTTTCCTTTTTATTTTGAGTGGGTGCTATTAGAATAGATTGGGTACTTCTTAAGGAGCTTGTATCTCAATTTTGGGATGATTTGATGAAGTTTTGAGGCGGTTTGAATTGAAAATTCGAATTAAAAAACTGAACATGAAAAAATGATATGTGTATCACACTATGTATCATTTTTGTATTATATATGTATCATATTTGTATCAATTGTGTATCACATGTATACCTGTATGTAAGATACATGCATGATACATGTGTGACAGAAGAATTTTTTGAACTCGATTTGATTATGAATTTTGATACAAAACCAGTCCAAATCACCTCCAATCTTCCTCAAATTTGTATATTGACTTAACTATATGTTTTCAATAAATTTCAACTATACCTATTGAAAAAGTTATTTTTTTGCTTAGATTTTAATATTGTATTTTTTTTTTTATATTTCATCACCTTATTTGCTAACACATCCATAAAATTTCATTTCTGTCTTGCATCTAATGTTGCTAATCCGCTTAAAAATATGGAAGGTGATTTTTACATGTGATTCTTTGAGAGAAAGAACCTTGTTTATTTGATTTTTCGATTTTTATATGTACTTGATTAGTTTTGATAAACTTATGACTAATGGCTAGAGGTTAGTAAGTTAAAATTTATTTGAAATATTTGTGTAAGTTTCCCTTATTTTAATTCCTTCTCATCTATCTTATTGTTTTTTCTTTTTTAAACTGTTCGCTTATTCTCTGTAATTTGGATTGTCGAATCCACAAAATGTCAAAAGTGTGGAAGTTTCCACAAGCGCAATAGCACATATGACTTTACTAATATGCACCTTTTCTTGTGGCGGCTAGCGATAATAGCAACAAGAATTGCAGTATGGTAATCTTATTGACTAATGATATTTATCATTGATTTCTGAAAATGAGTGCACCCTCTCCTTTAAAATAAGAAAGAACTGCCTCAGTACTTTACGCCATACCTTCCGCTTGGCTAAGATCCTGAATTCCTGGCGCTGACTTCTTTTCTAACTATAGTCTATCACTTATCCCTTCGTCTTGATTTCTTAACCACTGGAGCAACTAGCAAACAATGTTTCAAAAGGCAGGCCTAAGGTAAGAGAGGCATAAGCCCTAAAATATGAAGCGTAAGTTTTATGAATTTTAAAATTATATTAAAATCACAAAATTATAATAAATAATCTATTTAAAATATTTATAAATTATAGTTCAACTATGAATAACACGAAAAGGTATGACCTATATAATAACATGCAAATTAGCTGCAACATCGTTACAACTCAAACATCAAAAGTAATGTATTCGATGAGAAATCTTATATGTCGCTACTAAAAAATAGCAAATTTGCGGCCGGAAAACATATTTTTCCGACGGATTTCCGATTGAAAAGTTTCAGTCGGAAAACACGTGGTCGGAAAAGTGTCAGTCGCTGACCAGTTTTAGAAAAATAAATATAAATTAAAAGTTGAGATTGATTCCGTCGAAAAATAAAAAGAAAACTAATTTTTAACTAATTATTTCGACTGAAACATTCGTAAATATTGATTATTAATTAATTAAAAATATCGATTATTTCTCCATTTACGACTGATTCAGTCGCAAATCTTAATTAAATTTTGTTAAAAATTTTCAATTTGCGACTGAATCAGTCTCAAATCTGAGCATTTTAAAGCAGAATTCTGTTGTATTTGTAATTACACCACCTACCAAATAAAACAGCCAACTAAACACCTAACAACCAAACAAAAACCTAATATAACAATCTAAATCCAATATTTGCTACAAAACGAACAGCAATATTTATAACAATTCAACCAACTAATGTTTCAAAGTGAATGCCTTTGTATCTTCCATACAAGTCGGGCAAGCTAACTTTCCGGCATCCAACGACCCCGACATCATTCCATAAGCAGTATAATCATTTATAGTCCACATCAAAGCAGATAATTGATACATCATATGTTTCCACGCCTTGATGCCGCAATAACTTTAACTCATCAATCAAAGGCTGCATGTAAATATCAATCAACTTTTTTGGATCGCGTGAACCTGAAACAATACAAGTTAGAAATAAATATGGACTTGTCATACATAACTTTGGAACATTATACGGCGTAACAAACATTGGCCAACATGAATATGGTACAGCAGAGGCTGCAAATGGAGTGAATCCATCAGCGCATAATCCTAACCTAATATTTCTTGGTTCACAAACAAAGTCCGGAAACACCCTATCGAAATGCTTCCATGTTTCTCCATCTGATGAATGACATAGAACACCATCTGGCCTTCTATGCTCATAATGCCATCTCATATGAGGAGCGAAGCTCATTGATGCATACAACCTATTTAACCTTGGTATTAGGGGTAAGTAGTGCATCGCCTTCACCGGGATCTTCTTTTTTTTTTAATCATTTGTGTCATCCTTGTAACGATACTTGTTATAAAATTTACAGTTCTCTAGAGATGCATCAACCTTAGAGAATAACATGCAACCATTCTCACGGTAATAAATCTTCTCTGATGAAAGACCCAACTTGGAAACTAATTTTTTTGCCGTGTAGAAATCTTTGGGTAGATCAATGTTACTCAAATTTAGTTCATTCATAAGCCCAATGATATAATTCATGCCCAATTGAGAAATAGAACTATCCGACTTAATCTGAAGTAATCGAACAACAACAGACAACTTGAAATGCACTGAGCCTTCATACAACGGACAACTAGCTTCCTCTAACTCTTTCAAGAACTTCTTAGCCTCATCATTTGATTCAGATTGAGCCCCCAGGAACATCTCGAGGGCATCCCTCATTATATCGTTGAATAATTTTCAACATTATTCTCCATTATGGAACTACCCTCCTCACCACCAAAAGAATTATGAAAATCAACATCATTTATGCTATCAAGATTCTCTCCATGAGCAGTCCATACATAATAATTTTCCATAAATCCTTTTTTGAAAAAGATGACATGTAACAACATCTTCTCCCAATAACTTAACACACTTGAATTTCACACAAGGGCACCTAATCGTTCCTTCAATACGAAAATCATCAATTGTCCTTGCCTTAACAATAAATCCAACAACCCCTTCTTTAAATTCATCCCTTAACCCCACACGATTAGGATGATTCCTATTATACATCCATCTACGATGCGCAAATGTCATCTACACAAATTAAGAAAAACTAGAAGCTGACATATTTATTTTATTTATACTACTTACTAAATTATACTCTCCCAAAGGTTATCTAAATAGTTTAATTATATATTTACTATAATACTTGGGTGGTTTCAATATTAATATGTGCATTAAACAAATGTAAGACTAAAAAGTCCTAAAACATAAAAATTAATCTAATTTATTTCAAATTGACATATAATAGCGCTCTAATACTTAATTGATTGCATGTACTTCATTTCGTTCCAATAATAAATATTATAATTAACATATAGATAGGGCATGGAGAATTTTCAAACGAAAAGTATTAGCACTTAAGTTGTTTCTTAACTAACATAACTTGAATGTATAAAATTCTAACTCTATAAAATATTGTTCAGCTCTAACTATTATAATCTAAATTATACGAAGTATTAGCACTTAAGTTGTTTCTTTAGTTATTTTTTATATAAACAAGAATTTCATACTTATAGAACATAGCCAAATTATTCTAAATTTTTTTCTTGATTTACTATTGGATACAATTTACTATTGGATACACACAAGTATACTAGCCATTTTCATAAGAACATCTAACTAAAAAAGAAAAAAAGAATAGTTAATTAATCTAAACAAGTAAATTTTTAACATCACTATATATATATAAATATATTATATTGCAAAAATTATTTCTAATTTATCTATACTATATTGCAAATTATATAGCAAATTTAAACATACTATTTATCTTAATTAATGCATAAAAACTGGAAACTGACCAATGGATCTGCTGCCGAACCATCACCAGAGGGGAGATGAGCCGCCGGATTCTTGCACCAAAAATGAGTTAAACAACTTGGGAGCAAAAACTTTTTTGGGGGGGAGGGGGTCTAGATGGGGTAAATGGAGCGGGTGAGGGAGAGAGAGAGTAAGAGAGAGGGAAATCATACCTAATATGGTTAGATTAGAGGAGAAAATCGAGAAATAGAGCGGATAGGGAAGAAGAGGAGAGTGAAAAAAGTTTGAGAAGAAAGAAGAAAGAATTAAAAACGGTCTAGGGTGTATTACAAAAAAGATTTGCGACTGAATCGGTCGCAAATTTAAAATTTGAATTTTCAAATTGCGAGTTATTCGGTCGCAAATCTCGTTGACCAGTCAGACCTCATTTTTATTGCATATCCCGACCAAATCGGTCAAAACATTTAATTAAATTTTTTTTTAATTTGTGCGACTGATTCAATCGCAAACCATAAAAAATATTTTCGTGATATTTTTCGCGTAATTGAGCGACTGAATCAGTCCCAATTTTTAGCCAAAAATTTACATGTACTTTAATAGTGTTTCCGACCGAATCAGTCAAAAATTACAACTGAATTAAATCGGTCGTAACTATTAAGTTGCAAATTTGTTATTTTTTTAGTAGTGTGTATCTCTCAAGGAGTATTGAATCATGAAAGAATTTTGATATTATAATTTATTTATTTTTTAAAATAATCCTTTTATTTAATATGCTTTCTATTTGAAATAAAATTTATATAAAACATAATTCACAATTTAAATATGATTCTCTAGCATCATTTATTTGTAAGTTTCAACAAATTAATAAAGTGAGACATAATTCACCATACTATACCTTGATAACTGATTATTTGTAAGTAGTTACTACCTAATACTGAGATATTAAATTAATAAGTATTGTATCTCGTAAATGTGAAAAAAAATAATATTTAGAAAAATAATTATAAAAAATATTAACTATTATATAATAAAAAATAACAAAAGTTAATAAATAAATACTTTTAAATGAAAGATTTATTTAAAATTTACTATCATGACAGTCTTAGTGGAAAACATGCAATAATTTTTATTTTAATTATGGCTTAAAATACTCTCAACTTAATAATTTATGATTTTTTAAGAAGTAAATTTGAATAATCAACAATTTATTAAGAAAATTTAAGGATTTACAAGATTAGTTACACATAATTTCATAAAGTTCTATTAGGCGAGCTCAATATGCTGGGCGTTGAGCGTGTCCGGGGTGTAGATCTCGACGGCCAAGACGCAAGTCTCATGGAACTAAGCCCCACACACTAGCCTAGGGTGAACCCCGGGCGACTGCCAATTTTGCCTTTTAAAACAGAGCTATCAAATGCTAATATTTGTTACTTCTAACATTTATTTGTAGATTTATCTTATATGAATCCAAATTAATTGAGCTATACATCTCGAATGGTAATTGTATGGGTCAAATTAGGCTAGGCTTAGCGGATGTAAGTGGACGAGCTGTGGACGAGGTCGAGCAAGGCCCAGTAGCGAGGAGTCGCCAAGCGAGAGACCAGGATCGAGGTTGAGTAGAGAACGAGTAGTAGCAATGGTTAAAGTACGAAAAGGAATATTCTATTGAATATTCCTTTAATTGTACTTTTTAGGATTTCCTAGGAATGTCCCTTATAAATAGTAGGAGATAGGAACAAAAGGAGATCTTCAGTTTTCTGATAGGATCATCTTGTAAAAGGTTGACTATCAAGAATATGTACAAAATCTTGTCTTGTCGTTCCTGTTTGGTTTTCATTGTTTGTTCTACTTTTCTACTTACAAGATCCAGAACACTTTGTCCATCTTCATAGTTTATTGTCACGCGTTGTTGCCACAAAAAGGAATCATCTCATCATTCAATATTTGGGTGATAAACTTCCTTTATTTACATTTATTGCCCTTTGTAACATTTATTGCTTACCATTACTCTTATACTTATTGATAATCATTGAGCATTTACTTAATATTTAACAGTCTCTTATCACCGACATCTTTTAATTTTAGATCTAGGATTTATTATGCTTAACTAGGATTTTTCCATTATTACTTTACACAATTGGTTTAATAAAAAGCTTAACATTTTTTGGTCAAACAATTTGGCGCAGTGTGTGGGGATTTTCTAGTTAAAATTTTAGTTTCTTCTAGATCTAAAAAAAATATGACAAAACTCTCTTTTTTCCTTGCTTGCACGAACTAACAATGGCAGGAAACAGAGAGGAAAGGTTGAAAGCAGTAGCAGACATCACTACTAACCTCATGAGCACCATCAATGAGGTTAGTAGAAACGACGAGGAGAATGTGACGCCAAGTGCCTCGCCCAGGCAGAGTGACTCACCCCCCTCATGGGAGCGTACCACCTCTCATGGGAAAGGAGCCTCTACGTCCACGATGGAGGAAGCACCGCCAGCTGTAAAATAATTATTGGAGTCGTGGATAACAAGTACTCTAATCAACATACTCGACAAACCCGCTCAAGGGGCGAGTAGGAACACTGCACGAGTTGGCATCACAACAACTATCAACGAGCAACACGCCCCTCCCCCAACAGGACATTGTTGATGATGCAGGTAACAACGCCCTCGCTGCTATTCTGAGGAAAATGGAAGAGATGGAGAACGAAAATAAAGCACTCCACGACCAAATGAAGGAGAACCAAGAGAGGGTTGCTAAGATACCAGGCGCTCCAAAACTCCTGCCAAAACGGGACGTCGATCAGTTCGTAGAACAGCTATACAACGATGAGCGGGAAACACATGCCATACCCAAAACCTTCAAAAGGCCACCATATTTACAAATATATGACGACACAACGGACCCTGAAGACTACATCACCCTTTACGTCATGACGGTGTAGGGCAAAGACCTTACCAAAGAACAAGTACCGTTGGTACTGTTAAAGAAGTTCGGCGAAACCCTAACAGGGGGAGCCCTAACATGGTATTCACAATTACCAGCACATTCCATAGAAACATTCAAGGAAATGGCCGACAAATTTGTCACCGCCCGTGCCAGGGCCAAAAAAGAAGAAGCCAGGGTGAATGACATATTCGCCATTAAAAAATCGCCCAAGGTTTAACAGGGTGATAATGAGCCTTCCAAACGTGTCAGAAGGAATGGCGGTAGCAGCTTTCCAGAATGGGTTAAACAGGAACGGGTCGAGGGCAACTAGAAAACTATTGAACATACTCATGAAATACCCCCCCCCCCCACTACCTGGGAAGAAATGCGCAACGCCTACTGCACCGAGGTGAGAGCAGACGAGGACGGCCTTAGCAGACCAACCCAACAGTTGACGTCGGTCCAGATGGAGTCGAGGAAAGAAGTCGAAACGACGGTCGGAGAGACCGCGTAGGTACACGCATCAATCGTGAAAGGCATCAACCGTACACCAGAACGGCCGTCCTGCCACCCCCTCCCCCTCCCACCATTGCGACGGCCTATCTAGTCCACAGACAGGGCTCACCGAAACGAAAGAGGTATGCCTCCACTGTTATCTGCTCATAACTTTTGTGCTTCTCCTTCAGAAATAGTCTACGCCCTAGAGAAGCTCGGCCCCAAGGTAAAATGGCCTCAAAGGATGAAGTCCAACCCAGACACCAGAAAGTCGACTGCCCTCTGTGAATTCATCCAGGAACGAGGCCACAAGACCGAGGACTGTATAGCCTTATGGTAAGAGGTAGTAAACATGCTCCACCAAGGACATTTGAGGGAGCTAATAAGCGACTGAGGAAGAGCCAATTTAGACGGGAACAACATCAAGCCCCCCTCCCCCCTCCCCCGCCATCACCATCCAAATGATCATCGGCTGAGGCGACGAGTGGCAATCAATCACGTGAAATTCACCACCACCCACAAGTTGAAGTGGTCGATCACCCATGAACGGTATGACGACCTCGAAGAAAGTATCATCTTCGATAAGTCAGATACCCACGAATTGGCTTTTCCTCACTATGATGCTCTTGTCATTACTTTACGAATTTCAGATACCGATGTAAAAAGGATCATGGTAGACGATAGAAGTGGCGCGTATATTATCCACCCCCGAGGTCTCACACAAATGAGACTCGAGGATAAAATAGTACCACACTGCATAAAACTAACATGTTTTAACAACACAGTCGAACGGACCTACGGAGAGGTCACATTGCCCGTTCTGGCCGTAGGCGTCACCCTGGAAACAACATTCCATGTCATGAATCAAGACACATCCTATAACGCCATCATAGGACGACCATGGATACACGCCATGAAGGCCATCCAGTCCAGCCTATATCAGGTCATCAAGTTCCCTACACCATGGGGAGTGTTCAGCATCCGCGACGAACATCGCACAGCCTAAGAATGCTATCGCATCGCCCAAGACTGCACATACACTCAACGGTTGAAAGGTGAAGACACGGAAGCATAGAAATTAGCAAAGTCGAGGTCCTGCGGTGATATCATCAAAGACCCCGACGCCGTGGAAGCCGTAGGATCAACAGTGGAGGACCTCGACCCCGTACAATTGGATAAAAGCGACCACAACAAAAAATCCTACATCGACCACAAACTCCCAGAACCAGGTAAAGTCCATAAATTTTTAACTGACAACGCATATTTGTTTGCCTTCTCCCACGCAGATTTGTCAGGAATCCCGAAAGAAATTGCAACGCACAAGTTGAACGTCGACCCACTCTACCCGCTGGTATGGCAGGTCAGGAGGAAATTCAACGCCGCCATAAACGATGTTGTTCGCGAAGAGGTAGAAAAGTTGCTCGCAAACGGTTCTATCAGAGAGTCCAAATCCCTCTAGTGGGTCGCTAACGTGGTCATGGTGAAAAAGAAAAATGGGAAATAGCGCATGTGCGTGGACTTCACAGATCTGAATAAGGCCAGCCCGAAAGATTCATTCCCATTACCCTATATTGATCAGCTCATCGACGCAACAGTGAGGCACGAGCTGTTAAGTTTCTTGGACGCCTATTCAGGTTATAACTAAATCCTCGTGGAGGAAGAGGATCAGGAAAAAACCACTTTCATCACCCACCAAGGGACGTACTGCTACAGAGTCATGCCATTCGGGTTGAAAAATGCAAGGGCGACTTACCAGAGGCTAGTAACCAAGATGTTCAAAGAGCGTATCGGCAAGACGATGGAAGTGTATATAGACGACATGCTGGTCAAGTCAAAAAGGAAAGAGGACCACCTCGACCATATGAGGTAAGCCTTCAACATACTCAGACAGTACGACATAAAGCTGAACCCCGAGAAATACGCCTTCGAAGTGACCTCGGGAAAATTCCTCGGGTTTTTGGTGTCGCCAAGAGGCATTGAGGTTAACCCCAACCAAAAATCAAGGCTATAGAGGAAATACTTGAAAATCTTACCAGCAAGAAGCAAGTGCAAAAGCTGACTGGCCGTATAGTCGCCCTGTCGAGGTTCATCTCACGATCCTCTAATAGATGCCACAAATTCTTCAGCGTACTCAAGAAGGACAACGGACTCCAGTGAAATTTCGAGTGCGTCAATGCCCTAAGGAATTTAAAGGCATACATGTCCTCTCCCCCGCTGCTCGCCAAGGCAGAACCCGACGAGCATCTCCTGATCTACCTGGCCGTATCTGATGTTGCGGTAAGCAGAGTCTTGGTCCGTGAAGACAGAGGTACACAATCACCAATCTACTACATTAGCAAAAATTTGGTCGATGCCGAAACAAGGTATCCTTACCTTGAAAATCTGGCCTGGCATTAGTCGTAGCTTCACAAAATCTTAGATTGTATTTTCCCTCCCATCTCAGTGGTCACAACTTTTCCTCTAAGAAGCATCCTACATAAACCCGAGTTGTCGGGTTGGCTGGCTAAGTGGGCCATCGAGTTGAGCGAGCATGATATGGCATATTAGCCGCGAACAATGATAAAGTCCCAAGTGCACGCCAACTTGAGCGCTAAACTAATTCCTGAGGTCGAATGGGAAGCCTCCAATACTTCCCCCAAGTTACCCGACCTATGGGTTCTGTACACCGATGGCACCTCCAATGCGTCGGGATCTGGACTGGGACTCGTACTCAAGGTCCCGACGGGCGAAGTCGTTCGCCAATCCATACGGTGTCCCGATATGACTAATAATGAGGCTGAATATGAGGCCGTAATTGCAAGACTAAAACTAGCTCTCAAATATGGAGCACGACGGGTCATCCTCCGATATGACTCACAACTCGTCATCAACCAAGTCACAGGGGATTTCCAAATCAAAGAACAAAGGCTGCAAAAATATCAGGCCGAGATTTGTAAGCTACTGCCCGAGTTCGACGAATGCTAACTCGACCAGATACCTCGGGCACAGAACATAGAGGCAGACGGCCTCGCCAAATTGGCAACAGCTACCAGAAGCATGACCGGAAAAGATAATGTGGTCACTCTCCTCCATTCATCAATAGATCAAATTGAGGTACATACTATAAACATGACTTGGGACTGGTGCAATCGTATTACCTTATATTTGCAGGACGGAGTGCTTCTGCCCGATAAAAAAGAAGCCAAAAAGCTTCGAATGCAGGAGGCCAAGTATAACATCATCAATAGCGACTGGAACAAAAGAACGATTGGCGGTCCCATGGCAAAATGCTTAGGACCGAACCAAACGCGGCACGTCCTCGAAGAAGTATATAAAGGCCACTACGGAGCCCATACTGGCAACCGAACCCTCGTCAGATGCCTCATTCGAGCAGGCTACTACTAGCCCACTATGAAAAAAGAGGCCGCCGACTTCATCAAAAGGTGCGAGTGATGCCAAAAATACGCCCCCATGATTCACCAAGCAGGCGAGCACCTCCACTCAGTCACCTCGCCTTGGCCTTTCATCAAATGGGGAATGGACATTGTCGGACCCCTCCCAGTAGGACGAGGTAATGTAAGATTTTTTTAAGTTTTAGTTGACTACTTTTCAAAATGGGTGGAAAAAGGTGCATTCGCCCAAATACGCAAGCAAGAGGTCATCACATTTATATGGAGAAATATCATATGCTGCTTCAGAATCCGCAAGGAAATCATTTGCGACAAAGGACCTCAGTTCACTGGGAAAAAGACCGACAAGTTCTTCGAAAAATGGCACATCAAGAGAATGCTCTCCATGCCATATGACCCAGCAGGAAACGGCTAGGCGGAGTCATCCAACAAAACAATATTAAACATCATGAAAAAGAAGCTCGAGAGCGCCAGGGACTATGGCCTGAACTACTACCGGAAGTGCTATGGGCATACTGTACCAAGCCAAAAAAAAGCACAGGAGAAATGTCATATTCACTAATTTATGGGATTAATGTAGTAATACCGGTCGAAGTCGGTGATCAAGTTTAAGATACTCCAACGAGAGCGGGCCAAGCAACGATGAGAGCAGAAGGCAAGACCTTGACGAAGCTGACGAGCAGAGAGACATGGCCTACATAAGAATGATATCTCAAAAACAACAAGCAGAGCAGTACTAACACAAAAAAGCCAAATTCAGGCCACTCAAAATCGGGGACTATGTACTCAAGGCTAAAACACAAGCGAGCAAATACCTACGGGAAGGCAAGTCGGAAACTAATTGGGACGGCCCATAGAAAATCCCGGCGGAGGCAAGCAAAGGGTATTTCCAACTAGAAACAATGAAGGGAAAACTACTACCAAACAATTGGAACGCCGTCCACCTCAAATACTTTAACTTCTAGAGATAGACGTCCTCCAAGTCGTACTTTTTTTTCCCTCACCCGAGTTTTGTACCAATTAGGTTTTCTCGAGGAGGTTTTTAACAAGGCGACGAAGAGTGCGTCTCGATGTTTAAGTGTTAAGTTCACCGCCCGGCCTATCAACCACATCTCCAGGCCAACCGGTGAAGGGACTAGATAGACTGGGACATCTCGAATGTATGTACGAACTGAGCAGAAACATGTAAAACTCTCCAATGTATAAATAAAGAAATATATGATGTTCTTACATGATTCCACCAAGTTTACACATTACACCAACGCAGGAAATGTACATTCGACCTCACTCGAATCCTTTTTCAAGTCCGCATTTGACATCGCTCAAATCGACTTATATTCGACCTCGTTCGAATTAACTTACATTCGACCTCGTTCAAATCGACTTATATTCAACCTCGTTCGAATTAGCTTACTTTTGACCTCGCTCGAATCATTTTTCAAGTCCGCATTCGACATCATTCGAATCGACTTATATTCGACCTCGTTCGAATTAAATTACATTCGACCTTGTTCGAATCGACTTATATTCGACCTCATTCGAATTAACTTACATTCGACCTCGTTTGAATCCTTTTTCAAGTCCGCATTCGACATCGTTCAAATCGACTTATATTCGACCTCGTTCGAATTAACTTACATTCGACCTTGTTCAAATTAACTTTCATTCGACCTCGTTCGAATCATTTTTAAAGTCAGCATTCGACATCGTTCGGATCGACTTATATCCGACCTTGTTCGAATTAACTTACATTCGACCTCGTTTGAATCGTTTTTCAAGTCTGCATTCGACATCGTTTGAATTAACTTATATTCGACCTCACTCGAATTATTTTTCAAGACTAACCTCCACCCTCATTCGAATCAAGTTATATTCCACCTCGATCGAATGTCTTAACGATCGACAGTGTTCGGACCGATCGAAAGTCAAGGGCCCTCACAAAGGTACATACACAGAAAAGCAAAAAGAGCTGAAAATATGCAACAAAAAGTAAACTGTTACATTAAAATGATTCCATCCTAAAAAATCTTACAAAGGGCTTGAAAGACGCCCCAACAAAAAAAACAACAAAAAAAAAAACAAAGACCAAGTACAAAGACTTCATACTGCATCGTCCCCGCCATCACCAACTTCGTTGGCATAATCATCATCGTACCAAGGATCGGAGGCAAGCCCGTCTAAGTCATCTCCATCATATTCATGCCGGGCGTATCAGGGTCATAACCGCAGGCGTCATGAGCTGCACGTGCCTTGATGCGAGTGTCCTCGAACTCTGCCTTAGAAACCTTCTCGACCATCATCAGAGCCCTGTATATATCAAGTTGGGCCTCAGCATGAACCCATTTTTCATACAACTCCCATGACACACTCGGATCGATAGAAATATGAGAAGTAGATGGTTGGGCCTGCTGTTTCTCCTTCTCGGCTTTTAGGGCAGCAATCTGCTCATTCAGGTCTGACAACTCCGCCTCAAACCACTTATCCACTCTTCAAGCCTCACTTCCTTGAGCGCCGACGTTTCTGCCTCACTAGCCTGCTCGGACCTGCAGACGCGGAGGGTAACCCCTAGTGCAGCCGCCTCCGCCACGGCAGCCATCCTAGCCCTCTCTACCCGCTCCAACTCCTCAACTCAAGCGGTCAACTCCCCCCTCATGCCGATGGCCATAGCGTCGCTCCGCTTGAGCTCAACCCTTAAAGGATGCCACCTGATGCCTGAAAGTCAGCATTTTCGACCATCACTCCCTTGCTCACCTCGAGCTCGTATTCTTTAGCTCTCAGGGTCCTCTCAAGCACGTTGCACCTGCCAATGGTCCTCATGAGCTCACCTTCCTTCTCCCTCAGTTCCTCATCTTTTTGCTTGAGCTCATCACGAAGCATCTGAAATTGGCCGTCCTCGCCAAGTATGTTGACTAGCGTTCGGTGCTTATAACGGTACTCTCTGTACTTGGATTCCATCTTCTTGTAGAGGGCCTTCCTTTGATCTTTCTTCCGATCACGCTCAATCTCCAAAATGAGGGTCTAGTATATAAAAGAAGATGGATCAGCAGAGGCAAACAACACAAAAGAAGTGAGTAAAGTTAAAACATGGAAGGAAAACTTACTCGCAAGGACATGCCGGAGATGCCCAGTGACAGGTTCGCATCCTTAAGCTTCTGCAACGTCTTGTTCTCAGAATTCGTACACAAAGGAGCGAAGGCCGGAACCACCCGTTCTGAGTTAACTAAGAGGTTATAATCTATGGGGATGACAATGTTACAGTTAGACCCCTCCGAGCTTATTTCTACTCGGGTGAACCTATCTTCAAAGGACCACACCTCCTCGGGGTCAATGTCGGAGCCCGACCTATCATCTTCTACGAGGATGGTTTTACTTCTCCTGTCCGCTGATGACGAGCCAACTCTAGTTGCTCATGCACGTTCCTCCCCGGTGCTGGCCTCTTTCGCCTCCGATGGCCTCTCCTCCATGGCGATCTCCGATGCAAAAGCAGCCTCAATGCCCAGTGGATGCACCGACTCCGCATCCAAAACAATCGGCCTCTCAGGCGCGGCATCAACAGCACTCACCCTACCAATCTCTACTCTCCGCCTCTTCAGCGGTGTCGCCTCCTCCTCACTGGGAGATGACTCGTCGATCAGATAAAAAACAGGGTGGGCAAAGGTCTCAGCCGACATAACAGCCACATGCGGGCCGGAGTCACCCAATGGCGGAGTTAGGGTTTGATCACTTTGTACGGACTTAGCCAGTACGAATTGCATCCCCGCCGAGGGGACCGCCTGGCGGAATGCAGGCACATGAGCCTTTACCTTCTTAGAAGCTCGTCGACCTAACACAAAAAGAGGGCCATGTCAAAGAGCAACAGTAAATAGCAACAAGTTATAATGAAGACGAAATGGTTATAAAACTGAAATCCAACTTACCGGTTGAAGGCTTGGGCCCAAATCGCTTATTGAAGGACGCCTAGTCACGAATCCCCACGGTGTGAGGCATGATACGGGCTACCCAGTCACGAATATTAGTAACTAGGGAAGGTGGACGTCTCTGGGCTACAAAAGGAAAATAAGTCAAACAAAAAAATGAAGAAGAGTGAGTAAACATACTTCAAACAGTAAAAAGACTTACAATTGAAGATCCATTGCTCAGGGAATCTGCACGGGTTCGCCACTTGGTTCTAGGTTTTGATGAAGAAGTAGTTGAAGTAAAATCGGCGGTTTCGCCTTATCGTCCATCCCCTCTACCAACCCTTTAGTTACGCGATGGCGAACATGAATCATTGTACCTCTGTAGAAGCTCGGCGCAAAAAGGTGCAGAAGGTGACAAACGGAGACTTCGCAGCCGGCCAACTCCGCAAATTTCATCAACATGAGGAAATTTTTATAAAGGTCGGGGGATATCTGCACCGGGCAGACGCCATAAAAATGACAGAACTCTTCCGCTAATAGAAGAAGGGGAAGAGTATAGCCTACCGAGAATGGATAGGCGTAGAATGCGCAATAATCGGGCCGATGGACCCGTATCACCTCGTCCCTCGCTTGAACGATATCAATATGGGCGGGAATGTGGTATTTTGACCTGAAGGCGGAGATCTGCTTTGACCCAATCTCGGACAATACTAGTTCGAGGCCTGGAACGGGCTCCTTTGAGAAGTCGTTCCTAGAAGTGGGGTTGCGGGGAATAACCTCCTCCACGGTGGGAAAACTTTTGTATTCCACCACCATGGACTCACCGCCACAAGAAGGCATGGCCACTGACAATAGGGTAGCATCAGAGACTATTTCAGAGTTTTGAGTCGAGTTGGTCATTGTTCAGTAGTGCCCGTGTGGTGGGGATGGAAAAGAAAGAGGATTGACGGAAGAAAAAATAGGAAGCAAGAACTGAGGAGTAAGAAGAAATAGGAAGCAAGAACTGAGGAGTAAGAAGAAATAGGAAGCAAGAACTGAGGAGTAAGAAGAAATGGAAGCAAGGACAGATGATGAAGAAGAAGAAGAAGAAGCAAAGTGCAGAAATGAAGTAGGAAATGTGAAAGTTTCGTTTAGAAACTCCCCTCCCTCTATTTATAAACAATGGTGGCTCTCAAATCGACGCAAGTAACCGTCAGTGGATCTAAAACCGAAGCGGCAGAGGCTCGAGAAACGACACATTGCATTAGGAAGGTGCGTAATGATAATGCACGTGGTCGTGACGTCATCCTACGCCAGCCACGCCAACCATGACCCTTGGGATGACATGTCACCATTTCGACGTGGATCACTTCTGCTCAGTCATCACGTCGGAATTTCTCTTGACCGGATGCAGATAAAGTCCACTCACCGAGGTCCTCCAAGAAGATGACCTTAGTAAGCAAAGGGACTAACTGTATGGGTCAAAATCAGGCTAGGCTTAGCAGATGTAAGTGGACGAGTTGTGGATGAGGTCGAGCAAGGCCCAGTAGTCAGGAGTTGCCAAGCGAGAGACCAGGACCGAGGTCAAGTAGAGAACGAGTAGTAGCAATGATTAAAGTAGTTTTAGAATTACGAAAAGAAATATTCTATTGAATATTCCTTTAATTGTACCTTTTTGGATTTCCTAGGAATGTCCCTTATAAATAGTAGGAGATAGGGAACAATAAGAGGATCTTCACTTTTCTGATAGGAGCATCTTGTAAAAGGCTGACTATCAAGAATATATACAAAAGCTTGTCTTGTCGTTCATGTTTGATTTTTATTGTTTGTTCTACTTTTTTACTCACAAGATCCAAGAACACTTTGTCCACCTTCATAGTTTATTGTCACACGTTGTTGTCAGAAGAAGGAATCATTCTCATCATTCAATATTTGAGTGATAAACTTCCTCTATTTACATTTATTGCCGTTTGTTACATTTATTGATTACCATTACTCTTATATTTATTGACAATCATTGAGCGTATACTTAATATTTAACAGTATCATATCACCGACATCTTTTAATTTTAGATCTTGGATTTATTATGCTTAACTAGGGTTTACCCATTATTACTTTAAATAATTGGTTTAACAAAAAGCTTAACACTTTTTGGTCAAACAGTATTAACTTTTTGCCAGTGACCACTCACTCTTCTATCTTCTCATCTGACACTCTAATGAGTCTACTTTAAGCTATAAATTCTTTTTAGGAAATTTTACCTCCTCTAGCTAAGATTTACACCTTATTTATTATAAATAAAAACTCTTTTAAAATATTATTTTCTATAGTTACCTTTTAGATTTTATAGCAAAATATGTATTTATGGTCACTTCCTACCGTTAAGCCATTAAATATGCTGTCTAATATTTCTCTCTCATTCTATCAGTTTATTCTCTCCCAAAATACTGCATAGTATCTTATTTCTCTCTCCACGATATTTCTCTCCTCTCTAGGCGACATGGTGACCTAGCAGCCGCCATGGTCGTGCAACATTCATCGCACGTTCCTATTCATCCATTCAAAATTGCAACTTTTATTCATATTTGGCACATAAACAGTTATTAATATGCAAGCTCCAAATTTATCTCCCCGGCTCTCTCCTTTTTCAGTGCCATTATTTTCCTTAATTTTCAATAATTTTTTGCTTCAAAAAGTTGTGGTAAATGTTAAAGTTTTTGGATTTTTGTCCGGTTAAAGCTTCTTCTTTTTCTCTTCAATATTTTTTTTAAAATATTCATCGTTGTTAGGTTTTCTGCAGAATATCCACTAAAGCACTCAAAGGGCCATCTTTCGATAATTTTTTTAATATGTATTCGAGTTCGAATACATTGATTTTTAGCTTGTACAATAATTTTCTCTTCTTGTATTTATATGTATTTAATAAGGAATACACTGATTTTTATTTTGTACAGTGATTTTTGACTGTTGTATTTAGATGTATTTATATGCATTTGAGTTCATACAATAATATTTTTAAATACATTGTTAGTTCTATCATCTTGATGTTATTCATCAATTAGTTACGCATTCAATCTAACTGTACTAATCTGAATTTTCAACCTAATTGTATCCATATGTATTTAAAATAACAATACACTGAAATACAATAAAATACTCTCAATACTAATAGAAAATCAATGAATACAACTAATAAAATATACTCAATAAAGCAGTAATACCATGTATTAGGAATAATAAAATATTGTGAGTACAAAAATAAACTTGAATACATTGAACACAACTGTTAGATACAACAACATACAAGCACTAGGTTTAATATAAAATTTGTAGGCAGTAGGTTGCTATTACAGGTTGAATCCGGCATAAATACATGTATTTTTGACAAGAAAAAATCGAATTTCAAAGTATTTCTGTAGATACTTGTATCAATTTCGAGCAGAACCTCGAACAATGTCAGAAAAAAGAAACTCGAACTGTATTAGAAAAAAAAGAGGTACTGAAACTCTGAAGAATGCTCTGTTTTTGATGTTTAGTGTCTGATAAATCTTCTCATTAATTGGATTGATAATGGTGTATGTTATAATTGATTTAGGTGAGTTATATTAGGAGTATATCCCGTTAGATTAGCAGCTTTCTGTTATTAAACAACTGGAGAGACCTATTATTACATTGTATTCGTGAATACATGATATGACTACATGTGAATACATCGGCTGACAGCTGGACTACCCTATTTTTAGCCGGTTTTTGCTAGCTTGAATACAATACATTACCATAACAACTGAAAGATAGCTATGGAAATTAATTATGTATATGATAATTATTGAAATTTAATATCCACTAAACAATAGTTATTTTTGAAAAATTCTTTTCTTTTTATAAAAAATAAATAAATAAATAAATAAATAGGAAGAAAGGGGCTAAGTCCCATTTGCTACGATGCCTACTAATCTGACGTACACTTGCATTGATGTATAGATTGTTAGCCTACCCACACCAGGAAACGGTCCTATTAAAAACGAACCACCACTACAATCTGATCTCAGAATAAATTGGGCCAACGCGACATGAAAGTGGGATTCAGGCTTAGTTAACACAATATCCTTAAGTTGTGTACGGACACCATCACACATAGATGCCCAATTCCAAATTAATACTAGGCAAATTTTCTAAAGTGTTTTTCTTTAAAAGTTTGGTGAATCAGTTTGTATTTGGCTAATTAATTTGAAAAGTACCTTTTATTAACAGTTTTTTTCCTTTCAAAAGTTTGGCCAAACACCTAAAGTTTGAAACAAAAACACATTTTTTAAATATAAAAAATTAATTTGGTCTTGAAGAAGCTTAGCCGTGCTGTAAGACTGCACGATAGCCCAAACAAAGATTGCATAACATAACCATGATGATGTCTCAATGTCAGTGGATTAATTTTCCTTTCTCTTTGTTAGTAAGACGCCCGAAGTTCTCATTTTCAGAAGCCAGAGCTCCATGGAAATGGATCAGCACTGTCATTAATTAAGTTGAAGTTACACCACTAGTTCAAGCCAGACAAATGCCTTTTCCGGAAAACTTCGAATGTTCTCAGAAACAGGTTTTTTTTTTCCAAACTTTGAGTATTTCTTAAAACAAGGCTTCTCCAACGTGTCATTAAGTTATGTCATTAAAAGAAAATGAATCAATTGACAAATATTTACAGTACTAGAGTACACAGAAGCACTAAATTAACTAGTAAGAAGACATCTGCAGACTGCAAAATAAAAACTATGCCTTGGATATTTTGAAAAGATACAAATCCAACCTGCTTCTTAAAAATTTGTCAGTAGTAGTAGTAGAAAATTTGATTTCTTCTTATCAGTTACAATTTCACTTCTGCCTGTTCCAGTGGTCCCTCATTTCACAGGAAATCCGTCAAGCTTTAGCTCTTGGCAAAAGGAAGGGGAATTTTAAGGTTTGTCGCGTTCTCCAGTTGATTTTGAGCTGCCACCAACCAACCGTTTAGCAATTCTTCTTTGTCTTAGTCTGTTTTGTTTCGAGCAAGAGTCTGCATCACCTGGATAATGGACAAGCGCTAAAAGTTACTCCATATAAATTCAGTATGTAAAAAGTTGTTTGCAGATTGCAGTGTCAGGTCACGTTAAGGTAATATTTCATAGAATAAGATACGAAAACCTGTTAAGCAGGCTGAATTATACTGCCTCTGTAAAAATTTACTTCCATTTTCAATAGATATATGATAAATCCAAAGTTGAAAAATAATGAGAGAGACAAGAAAACTACTGCTATTGCTACTACTTTTTATCAAATCCTCAAAGCCTACCTGGCTCATTGGCATTTTGTCGAACACCTTGTGGTTCTTCTTCTGTTGTACTCACATTTTCACCCCTCCCATCATTCTCTATGGTAGGCAACAACGGCCCAATTATATTCTGGCGGCGAGAGGCAGCCTCCTTAAGCTTCTTTCGTCGAAGCCTCTTTCTCTGGGCCCTTGTGAGCTTCTCATCAGGCCCATGATCAGACGCTTGTTCGCCAGAGGAGGAAGAGCCCCTATCGTCTTCCACTTCATCTGTATATAAAACCCAATTAGAGTTCTAAAATTGCATTTGGTAAGCAACAACTGCACAGACATCAAAATTATACTCATACAAAAGAAAACCTGGAATTTGATCCAAGTTGATGCCTTGACCGAGAATGTGAAGTGGTTCTTCATCGTTTTCTTCCTACAAATTGTAATCATTTAACACTATGAAAAAGAAAGGGTAATGATGGAGATAGTAGAAAAATAATGAGGATTTACTTGGGGAGGAGGTGAAGGTGGAGGAGGATAGAGCATTCGAAGGAGGCCGTCATGGAACTTCTGTCGTTTCTCTTCTCTCTTCATACTTTTGCTTAATTTGGTTTTCTACATTTGATCTCCACTTTGAATATATATACCCAATCAAAATGCTTATTCATAATCCTACTATTCCTATATCAAATTTCCAATTGTGACTTTCTAGGAAACCCATTTCTCAAGTCACTAAAGCATAGGATAGGAGTGCTTCTTTCAGCCCACAATAATTTGATCAATATCCAACAACAAAGCGTCAACCACCAATAAATTCTTCTGTATAGATTGTTAAACAGCATACCATAAGATAGAGTTTAGAGACATTTGTGCTTTTTTGATTAGTAAGGTTATGGGGCTAAAGATTGTAAACATAGCCGATGTTGGTACAAAGCTCAGTGTAATCTTTTCTTACTTGCCACAATATGTTGGAAGGTAAAATATTTTTGCCTATTCCACGAAAATCCGCCTTAATCTTGCATATAAATGTTGAAATGTAACATAAAAACTTAAGATGTTGAAATTGTTGATGGATTTAATGATAGATAAGCACGTGAGACACTCTACTCTTGGAATGTTATAACTATTTTTTTTTAGTGATGATCGATCTAGAATTTGCTACATATTTTTGGTGTTCAATTCTAAAAGTGTATGTGCTTGTTTATCATTTTTTTAAAATTCATTAACAACACTTTGAGCATCCATGGTTTAACTTTCTATTTCATTAACCTGTGTATTAAATTAAAGCAATCTTTCTTGGAATAGCTTACAACATCTACTCTTCAGTTTTTTTGTGCCAAGAGTAGGTTATAATTGGCTTTAACCCAGCATTATAATGACCATATTTTAATCTCTAGCTAGAATCTTAGCTATCGAACAAGCAAATCTTAGTCTATTTTGGAGAATTCTACTCATGGTCATGTTCTTAAACAAATCTACTCACAATAAAATTAAGGACTTCTCGCTATTGACAATTAAAAATTATCATTGCAAAACATTTTGGTTGCATGTCTATTGAGCAGAAAAACATTACCAGATTTGTTGTCTTTCATATTTCTCCTCTTACCTATATCTAAAGCCAACATAATTCCTTAAGAATATATTTTTCTGTTATCTTGCATCAAAACATTTACATCATCATCTTCTTCTTCTTCTTCTTAACAGCTTTATTTCATTTTCAAGTTCTATAGTAACTAACTAGTTGAAGGGGAAAAAGACAAATAGAATGAGGTTTATTTTACGTAATCACATATATTAGGTTATAATCACTTATGTAATGACCCTACTGATCGTTTTGAACATTTGCATTTTTCTCGGTAGTTTGAGGACACGAGTATCCCTGCATGATGTATTATGTCTTGTATGAATCATCGGCTCTGGTTTTCAAGTTATTCGGAATAGACTTGGAAGAATGAATTTCAAGATTTAAGCTTTAAGTTGGAAGAATTGACCAAGTTTGACTTTTTAGCATTTGACCTCGGATTGGAGTTTTGATGGTTCCGTTAGGTTCGGATGGTGATTATAGGCTTGGGTGTATGCTTGGATTTGCATTTGGATGTTTCTAGAAGGATTCAGCACTAATTGGTGAAGTTAGAAATTTGAAGGTTTGAAAAGTTCATAAGTTTGACCGGAAGTTGACTTTGAGGATATCGGATTCGGATTGTAGTTCCGGGAATTGGAATAGCTTCGAAATGTCATTTGGGGCTTGTATGCAAAATTTGAGTTCATTCCGGGTTGATTTGATATGTTTCGGCACGAGTTCTGGAAGTTGAAAGTTGAAAGTTCATCGATTTTGATTTGAGGCACCATTCGTCGTTTCGATGTTGCTATATGATATTTGAGCCTCGAGTAGCTTCGTGTTATATTGTGCGACTTGTTGATATGATTTGACGGGTTCCCGAGGGGCTCGGGTGTATTTTGGATCATTGGTTGAGAGACTAGTTAGGTAAAGTAATTTGAAGGTTGACCATGGTTAATATCGGATCAAGACGACCTATTTTCGGTGTTTTAAAGGCGCGAGCAAATCTGTAATGTGTTTTATGATTGAAATGCATATATGGTTTGTGTCCGGGAGGTTCCGGATGAGTTTCAGGGTGGTTTCAGATCATTTCGGTGAAGTTTGGGTTTGCTGGTGCTGGTACTTCACAATTACGAACTCTGCATCTGCGAAAATGTGGTCGCAATTGCGAACTTTTGGTCGCAAATGCGACATCTGCAGCTGGGTTAAGAGTTGGATTTTCGGGATTTTAGCTCATTCCTTCATATTTTGAACCTTATACTTGGATTTGGGCGATTATGGAGGCGATTTTTACCACAAGGATTAGGGTAAGTGTCCTGCTTGATTTTGAATATATTTCATGAATCTATCTTCGGTTTTCGCATTTGGATTCTGATTTTTAAAGAGAAAGTTGGGGATTTTTGTCTTCCTAAATTGAACTTTTGAGTTTTGAACATCGATTCGGAGTTGGATTTGAGTGAAATTTGTATGGTTGGACTCGTAATTGAATGGGTTGTTGGATTTTGTAAGTTTTGTCAGGTTTCGAGGTGTGTGCCCGGGTTTGACTTCTTGGTTGACTTTGAGTAAATGTGTAAAGATTCAACCTTTATCGATTGGGTTTGCTTACTATGTCATTATTTGATGATTTTCAGTTGCTTTTGGCTAGTTTCGAGCCATTCGAAGGGTGATTTGAATGAGATGACGCTTCTAGTGTATCGATTTGGCTTGTTTGAGGTAAGTGTCTTGACTAACTTTGTTGAGGGAATTTTTTTCACTATTTGACATTATTTGCTACATGCGGGGGTGATACATATATGAGGTGGCGAGCATATATACATGTGCCAGGGTTAATCATGCTTGGTGATAGATTATGCTATGAATTTTGTAGAATTACGTGACCTTCTCGCTTCATGTCTTACTTGACTTATAGATACTAAGAATATAGAATTAAATGTTAGAAACCAAGATTTAGTTTATTATAACTTGATTAAGATTTGACGGAAATTTTGAGAAAATATTGATGTGTCTAATTCGGTCGTCACTATGCTTAATCATTAATACATTGCTACGGGCGATATTCTTGAGATACTAGATTCTATACTCGTATTATAGATCATTCGTGAGATTTGTTGAAATACTTTATAATAAGGTTCCTGACGGTTTATTGAACTATTGTCGGCTTGAAAGTTGTGATTGAGATTCATTTGGAATATTCGTTTAAACACTCTCCTTGATGTTATTCATGTTTCCTACCTTGTTTGCCATTAATATACATATGCTTTGTAAGGAAGAGTGTAAAGTACGAAGGGTGATGTCGTGCCATGTTATGAGAGTGTAAAGCACGGAGGATGATGTCGTACCATGTTATGTGAGTGTAAAGCACGAACGATGATATCGCCATATTATTTGAGAGTAAAAGTACGAAGGGTGATGTCGTGCCATGTTATGTGAGTGTAAAGCACGAAGGGTGATGCCGTGCCATTTTATTTATATTATTATGCTTTTATCATGAGTTTATGACACGACGGGTGTTTCCGTGCAGGCGAAGACGAGAGACATGCATTATATTGTAATATCTTTTCCTTGTGTATACGTTCATGACTTTACATTGAGATATTATTGTCGTATTTATGGTTCTTATATGACTTGTCGTTAATGCCTTGTCTTTGTCCTCTATCTTAATTGTTAGGGTCATTTGGTAGGGTGTATAAGAATAGTGCGACATAAGGTGCATTAGTAATGCATGGGTTAGTAATGCAAGCATTAGTTCTGCAATTATATTTCTTATCTACTGTTTGATGTAATGTACTAAAATTATAATGCATTGCATAATTTTTAAGAAAAATATTTACTTACAAAAATGCCCTCCATATTCTCTAGCTTTAAGGGGCTTTAAAGACAATTTTATCTTTAACCATGCTAATGCTGCATTAATAGTCTTGGTATCACTAATGCCATGGTTTTCTATGCATTACTTATGCATAGGATAATGCCAAGTATGATGTATAACTAATACAAGTATTAATTATACACAAGTTGAAAAAATGCACCAAACAAGATATTAGTAATGCATAGAGCTAATGCTTGCATTATTTTTTCTAATACCTCCTACCAAACGACCCCTTATTGTGTTGCTCATGCCTTCTACTTGCTAAACTTGAAAACACCATGCCTACTTTCTGTTGTCATAATTACATCTTTGTCGTATCTATATTGTTGTACTTTAGTACACTCCTTCCACCATGTTAGTCATTCATGCCTCTACTTGATAATTTATAAAGATAATGTGTTCCCCTCTTATTCGTTATATCCATATTTAGGCCTCTACCATGCTAGTTAGTAGTTAGTTGAAGTTTATGTTCCTGTTTCCTAATTGTTATCATTACTCCTATGCTTTTCGCATAGTCTATTACTATTGCTCATATGTATATCCTCGTTCATTATTTGTACTTGCGTATTTCCTACGTTGTCATTACTGTTTTCGGCATTTCTGCCATCTGGTTGGTATTGTTATACGCATATTTGATGAGGATGAAATAAATGCATGAAGGGTGTTGCCTTGCAACTGACTTGATATCTGAGTACATTCCTACGCTATGAAAGTAATGGAATGACTATCGTGGTTATTGGTTTTCGTTCTAAGGAAAAATATTGGTCGAGATATTGAAAAAAGTTAATTGAGATCTCTTCTAGTACTCAGTTATTTCTTTACATATTTGTTTCGTGTACTCTTTTATGTTATATCGTAGTATAGTTATATTGCTAGTTTACGGTGCAGGTTTTATCAGTGAGTATCTTTTTACTAAAAAGCCTTGTCACTACTTCGACGAGGTTAGACAAGATACTTATTGGGTACATGGGGTCGCTTGTACTCATACTATATTTCTGCACCTTGCGTGTAGATTTTGGAGTGGAGCTGCTGGTGATGTCGGGAGCTGACTCTGAAGATGTTCGTGCATTCTGGAATATAGCTGCCTCTTGTCCTTGGTAGCTTCATATTTTGCTAATCTGTTTGTGTAACTTTCAAACAAATCGTGTATTTATTTGTACCAGCTTTGTAATTTCAAATTCTTAGAAGCTCATGATTCGTACCACCAGTCCTTGGGTTAATATGTAAATGTTCAGATAATTCTTCACCGTTTTTTATAAATTTCATTTGGATTGTGTTGACTGTTAGTTGACTTACCTAACAGATGGAATTAGGTGCCATCACGACTAGTGATTTTCGGGTCGTGACAGCTTAAAAGATAGTAGTAACTATAAGTAATTGTTTAAAATAAGTGAAATTAATAATTTGTAAAATAAGACAGATGAGTTTTGTTTAATAGATCATGTAAAAAAATTTATATCGCCAATGAATATAAATTAAATTATTTTATTATTCTAAACTTATTGTGCTGATGTTCATCCAATGTTCCTGTTATTTATATGTATCCTTTTCAGGAAAGGGTGGTCGGGCAGAAACAAAAGTGCAAAGTCATCATTATGCCGATTATCACATCTCTTCTTAAGAGGCTGAAGTGAAGTCTTAATTATGGGTTGAGGACCACTGTCCATATCTCACCCTCAGCAAATTTATACTTACATTAATTACCAACTAACTAAAGCAGAGAAATAATCAGAATGAAGATTCAACCTTCAGAGCCTCCAACACATCCATGGTTTGCTACTGTGATTTGTTAAATTAGCTAATGCTACAGTTAATATCCCATTTTAAGTGGACTCTGTCATGATTATATGTAGATGCAAATTGCCTTTTGTTGAACTATCCAAACAGTTTAAAAAACAATGCCTGCGCCCACTGCTCATAGCATGGCGGCTGGGCAATTTGATAAATTAAACAAGGATTATTCATTCTTAATTATTGTCTCCTATCGCGATGAGGCCATCACTGTGAACTTGTCTCAATTCTGTTGTTTTCTCGAAGATTACAATAATAAAGTTACCCATTATGAAAGACAATTATGATATACGTTTGAAAATTTCTTCATCTACAAACAATATTAAAAATAGAATTATTCCACCTAACGAAAGGTGGGCAAGAAATTTTCACCTAAGAAATCAATCAGCTTGCCATACGTGGGACAATTAGTTTACCCTTATCAATTGATTTTCTTTTCTATATAGTATTTGTGGTTCACGCCTAACAATTGAAGTGGACAACTGAAAATCACTACTGTAATTTAAGGCTGATTATTTTCAATCACTTTTCCCATTTTTGCTTTTGCAAGGCATTTCTTCTAGTCTAGTGCAAAGAGACTCTAATGTTTTCGTGGTATCTGGTTGGATACTCCAGATGTGATTTGTATAGATTATTTCACACATTTAAGAGCATCTCAATCTTTTGCGCAAAATTAGACGATCAGTCACTGACATATCCTCTGTATAAATAAAGAAAGGTGTCTCGCCTCTACTGTCAAAATTTACTTTCATACCTCCTATGGTAACAAGTAGTTTAACTAAGTTAACATTTTATTAACATATAAATACCGACATTGTCCATTTCTTAACATCTATGCAAAACTTCATTGCCTACTAGGTCGTCGTCAACGTCAGTTAAGAATGACTATGAATATCTTAGTATTTTTCACTAATAAATAAGGAAAAATAGCTCAACAAACATTTTTGAGGGGGTTGATATTACTTCAATTCTCTTTACCATTTGTATACGGGTGAAACCAGGCCCATGAAACTCCTCGGTTTCCAAAAATGTAAACGGAACAAGAGGTGTGATGCCAAGGGACCAGAATCGAATCAACGATTCCCTCAAGCCGAGATCCGAGCAAAGCGTCCGAACTCGTGAATATCGGGGCTATGACCCCGGGTTCGATTCGAATATCAGAGACATCAGAGAGCACTACCAGGCAATCGAGCACCGACCAACAATAAGCCGTGATATCCGTGCTTGACTAACCGGATATCACGGTATGGATCTCGGCACATATCTGCAAGAATCCGGTGATTGGTTAAATGGAAGATTTTTACTTTTTATGGAATTGTATTTAGTGTAGGACTCCCCTACTATATAAAGTGGGATCTGATTATTCATTAACTGCACTGTAACACGCATATCAAAATAATATACTATTATTTTCTTTGTTATTCAAAGTTCTCACTTTTGTTCATCAATGATCGAGTCCGGGATTGAGGGCAGATATTTCATTAAGGCCGTTGTTGATTCTGGAACCACTTCTTAAGCGGTTTGACAATTTATTACGTCCTCTATTTGTTTAATTTAACACAATTTGTCGTTTGTATTGAATTAATTCGCGTATTCTTAAAAAAATTTATCCTTTTTTTAAGGGCAAACACCATTCTTTGTGTCATGCCATTGTTTAACACCTCGGGCTACGAATTAACAGGAAAAGGTAGTAGAAACGAAAGAAAACATCTACTAACTTTATTTCTGACATTTTATAATCTCATTTCGACCTTATAAATAACTTTGTTTTTCTAAACGATATCGAGTTTCTCAGAAATTTGAGAAATAAACCAATAATATAATGTGAGAGTTCCGTAAATGTAGCACGAAGAGTGTCGCTTAGATTTGGATAAAGCTGAAAATTTACTTAAAAGACAAGTGCATGAATGACAATAAATATACTCATCAATTGGCATCCGAACTCCGAAGGAGTGAGAGCGTGAAGAAATGTACAGGTCAACAGTGAATGAATACAGTGAAAGATGTAGTATGTCCACAGCGTGTGCGATATCACTTACTGCGTTCAGTCGTCTGAATTTGGGGACACACATCTATATGCAGGTAGGAGCATTTAAATGTATATAAATTGTACATTTATTATTGGTTTACATAAATTTCCATAAAATAATAGCAGGTGCAATAGTATTATGCATGCATTGATTTAAATTACTAAAGGCCCATTTAATGTCTCAAATACAGAACTTGTAAATACTGGTCACTGTTTGTATATACAAAGAACAGAACTCTTGTATTTGGAAAAGGGTGAAATATTGAATTACTTGATTGAGAGTATTTAATTTCAGTTGAAACAATGATTTTACCTACAAATCTTTGTTTATTCACAAGTTTATTTTCCAACTCACTTAGAAGGTTGATTTGTTAAGCTGATGAATCATAGTTTTAGATTAAACCCACCTCCCCCGAAATGCGATAGTCCCCACTACTAATTTAACATGGCTTGTCGACAGAGGCAGATGTAGCCTTTCGGTGTTGGGTTTATCTGAACTAAATATTTTTGGCACATTACATAAAATTATATATAATAACTCGTTAACTAATATATATGAACTCATAACTTTAAAGATGTAATAAGTTTAATGCTAGGAAGGGAAGAAAAGAGAAGAACGTGAAGAAGGTAAGAAGTTGAGTTCATTACATGGAGAATTGACAACTAAGTGAACATGTATATGCAAGAGTTGACAACAGGGAAAGAGGAAATAACAAAAACAATCCAAGAAACAGTAGGAAGAATATATTACAACAGCTGGCCAAATTTTTACCAAATTTTCTTCCCTTATAGCACTCAGTTTCAGAACAATATCCCTTTTCTTCTAGAAGAAACAGCATAGCTTCTACTTCTTTGAAACACATCAGTATTCACTTTAACATCCTCACCAAAATCACACGGCTTATCTTCATCAATTCTTCCAATAGCAACAGAACGACTCCTACCTACCACATTAATATTCACCCCATTTTTAGCAAGTGATTTTTGCCTCAGAATCTCCGTTTCCACTTTGTTCACAAGACTCCTTTTAGAAGCAATTCGAATCAGCTCCCTAAAATCTTCATCTTTACTTGACAAAGAAGAATTGGCGCTGAAACTTCTAGGCAAAGAGGAGATTTGTGCAACAGCAGGACAACCCATAACAGTTCCATAACCAATTGTACCAGAACAATCCATCAGGCTATGGACATAGAAATCCCTGGCTTTAATTAAAACTCTGATAGGTGCTTTTATGCACTTCTTCATTCTGCTTTCTTTGCTACCCTTTCCGCTCATTTTCGCTTTGAACAAGTCGGTATGATCAACAAAATTCGAGTATTAAATATATAAACTATAAATATATTCTAGAATTATAAAGACGGATTGGGAGAAAATAAATAGGTGGGGGGAGCTACTAATTAAGATAACAGCGCAACTTTGGAGAGTGGGAAAAGCAACTTAAGCTTTTAATGATTGAAGACACTATATTGGTGGAGGTATTTATAATTTAATGAATCGTTGGGACATATTGGCATGAAATGTATATCTGGAGTGGCCTTAAACAGAAATATAAAACTGATATAAAGAAGAAGGACTAAGTTGCAAATGGAGTAATAAAAGATTTAAATGTAGCGTAACATGTCTTATATTTTTAATAAAAGATTAGTGGTAATTATCATTTAAATGATATGATAGTATAAAAATTTATTAATATTATCTACGTATAAAAGTTTAACTCTAAAATAAAAGGTTTTTGTGGGACGTGATGACCAAAGACTTCATTTATGTCTCAACAGAAAGGAAGACTAAAGCTCTGGCCGAAGGTGTGGACCATGTCCAAATACAACTTAATGTAATTTAAATTTAAATAAAAGAAACACGCCGTAATCGAGATGACAAAGATGATCTATTTAAGTATATTTTTTGGTTCAACAGTAAGCAGAAGTTGAATTTCGGTACTACTAATATGTTAATGACGACAGACAAAGGAACATTATTCAGAAGAACTCTGAATTGCATTTGGAAAAGGAAAATTCAAAACAACTTTCCTTTTATCAAACTTCCTTAGTCAATACGAGAAGAATGTGCGCCTATTTACCCTTGAATACGGATAACAATTAAATTTATACACGGTTCTAAGGATATATGGATTAATTCAATACAAGTGATTAATAACGTTAGATTAAACAAATGAAAGACGTGATAAATGGCAAAACCAATGGTACGAGTGATCCCGGGCTCGATTAATGGCTAAATGTGGAACCTGCCTTCGATTTCGTGCATGCACTTATCAAAAACTTATGAACAAAAATAAGAACTTTGAATAAGAAAGAGAATAGAAGTAAATTGACTTGATATGCGTGTTACATGTATTCTATGAATAATAAGCTTCTCCCTTTATATAGTAGGGAGTATTACTCTAAGTACAATTCTAAGAAAGGTAAAAATCTTCCATTTCACAAATCGTTGATTTTCTGCCGATATAGACCAAGATTCACACCGTGATATCCGGTTGGGCACGGACATCACCGCCCTTTGTCAGTCTCGTGCAACTGTCTCGTAATTCTCTCCAAAGTCATGAGGCTCGAACCGGACCCGAAAGACGTGGTCCCGATGCTCCCGAGGGCAGGTGTTTTGCTCGAGCCCTGATATGAGGGGCTCTTCGCTCTGACTCTGATTCCTTACGATCAAGTTCCTGCTCTGTCTGCCTCACCAGGAAATCGGGGTGCTTAGTGGGCTCGTTTTACCCATATACAAATAGTCTCCTCGTTTCTCAGAGAGTAGGCTTGTCGAAACGATGAGAAACGACAGATGATTCTGGTTCCTTCCTTCGTACATTACGACGAGGGAGCCGAAACGCCTATTCAGTCACATCATTCTGACTTCAGACACGTAATACTCATCGACAAGTTGACCCCGAATGTGAAGTGTCGGCTGTTTCCCTATAAAAGCTCCTCACTTTGTTCTTTTTCTACTTTTCGACAAAATTACTATCTTCGAGCTTTCCAGCTATCATCAAACCTTCTTCAAAGCTTCATATCTCCATCCGTGTTCTTCTATCTCCATAGTGATTTCCAGATTTTTGCCCAGATTTTCTTTAAATCTTCATACTCTTTTTTTCAACTTCAAAATCTGTTTTTCCAAAACTTTGCATTCTTTCCGCAAATTTTCAAACACCCCCCAGATAACAATGGCTAAAATATCGAAAACCGTTCCTCAACAAGTTGCCTATTCATTTTTTCAACCGGCCGCTGGTACTGAAATGGTTTCCCCTGAAGTAGTCGCCCTCGAAACGACTTCCCCCGTTGTGGGAACTAACGAACCGGCCGCTGAGCCTCCCTTGACAACGTTCATTCTCGGGGGCTGCTCAATTGCTGATGAATTTAAAGTCGAGAAGCCTTCGCGCAAACATGACAGGGTGAAGTAGTCTCGAGGTACATATGTTCTATGACTGAAGATGTTTTTCCCATAGTTCGTAAGAAATGCAATTGGGAAGGCAAGAAGGTAGTAGTCCCCGGGCCCGAGGACGTCGTTACTACCCATGTGGAGGGGTACTTAAGTGTTTACACTTATCCCTTCACGTTGGGCGTAATGGACCCGATCGTTCTAGACTCTTGCAAGAGGTACGAGGTGTGCCTCGGGAAAATCCATGCATCGTTGTGGAGGATCGTAACCCTTCTCTGCTACTTCGTGAACAAGATCGAGTCTCGTCGGTTCACGATCGACCACCTGCTCCGATTTTACAATCCCCGAATGTTCCGAGGGGGACTGATCAAGCTTACTCGCCGGGCCAGCAAGGCCCCCTTTTCGAGTATCGATGAAGATCGAGACCGGGGCTGGAAGGGACACTGTTCAAGTGAAAATTGAGGATTTGATACCCCCAAATACATTCCATTGCCTAAGAAATGGAATCGTAAGTGCAATCTTTCTTTAAACATCAAAATTCTTTTCTTCAATTTCTATCTTTTCATTCATGCTTCTGGTTGTATAGTCATCGCCGGGGTTCTGGATGCGGTTCCCCGGTTGAAAGAATGGATCGAGGGCATATGTACTCAGATGTTGTACTTCGAGCTCACATGGCGCGAACTCTCAAAGGGCCGATGGGAGGCCCGTTCTCATGGTAAGGCCTCTTTATGAGTAGCCAATACCATATTTCTACCTTTTATTATACTAACTCTTTCCCCTTTGTTATTGCTGGTTTGTCTAAGACCACTGAACTTAGGCCTTCAAAAGGGGATGAAAATGTGCCCCCGTCCATTGATCTGTCCATTGCTGCCACACAGAGGAAAAAATAAGAGGAAGAGAAAACCCTCAAGCTCCCCGGGCTCCGAGGTAAAGAAACCAAAGAAACGGGTGCCCTACAAGCCCATGAGGGGCTCCAGTTCCCGGGTGCCAGACTCCGACTCCCTCCTCCGGCTTAGGGATGATCCGGAGGATAAATCTATTTTTTTTACCCACGGGACAACCTATACCGGGGACTCGGACGCATCCGAGGGGGAGACTCGTGAGATCGACCCTCCTCAAACTCAAAAGTGTGACGTGGTTACTCGGGGTGAAACTTCCCAGGATGACGACTTAGCTCCAAGGGAAGAGCCCGGTGAGATCTTAGGGATTCCCTCCTAAAATGAGTCCATGCTCGAGGAGGCCCAAGCAAGAAAGGAGAAGTCCAACTAGGGGGTGCATGGTGCGGAAGATCCCCTTCACTCTTTTTTTGACGGTGTGGATTCGTCTCCTTTGGAAGACTTCTCCGGGCTGGGTGACCTGGAAGTTTCGAAGAAGGACACATCCTTAGAAACTGGCGGTCCTAGATCAAGCCTGAAGTTGATCAATCAGTTCCCTGCTCCGAGTGTGGACCCCGATCGCAAAAAACCAATTATTCTGAGAAACTGGAGGATGCCCGGGTTTTGTCCGTTCCTGTCGGGGTAGCTAGATACCTCCGGTGCCTGGTGACTGATGAGGATCAGGAAAAAATTAATGAGGTGACTTGGTGGAAAAGGTAAAAGGTATAAACGAGGGTCCGGTCGTAGAGGCTAACAACAATACTTTGCAGGTCCAGTAGAAGATCGACCGGGTCGACCAACTTCTCAAGAAGACGAATGAGATCCAAGTAAAGGCTGGTTGGTGGAAAAACACGATGGACCTACTGGCCTCGGAGAAGGAGACCTCCCAGGCCAAGCTGTCTTCGGTGGAAGTTCAACTTCCGGTGGCGAAAGAGAAGGCTGATGCACGTGCTCAACAAAATTAGGACCTCTAAGCATAACTGGGCTCGACCATCGCTAAATGGGACGCCCTATATAAGGAGCTCAGAAAAATGAGGTCCAGGTTGGAGATAACATCGGCTGATGTTAACGAGATAGTGGCCCAATATAAGGCCGATGTTAAAGCAGCTGAGGCCCGTGAGAAGACCACTATCGAGTACGTGAGGCGGATATCCCGAAGAAAGACCCTCAAAGAAATCCATGCCCGAGGCTTCGACCTATCTGTTGAGATCGAGGAGGAAAAAAGACTTGAGGTCTAGGCCAAGAAGCTGGCCGAACCCTGAGGTGAGGAGGGCTCCGAGGGCTCTGAAGGATCCGAAGGCCCCGACGGTTCTGGTGACGAGTCAGGTTCAGGTGAAGATCAGGCATAGATGCCTTAGGATTTCTTTTTTTTTTTGTATCATGTACATATATTTTGTTGAGGCTGTTTTTGCTGGGCCTTTGTAAAGATATTCTGGAGTATATAAATTTTTTCCCTTTTGGCAATTTTCAAGTCTATTATCTTAGCATTTTTTTACAATTGCAAACATTTATAATGCCTTAGCGCAGAATTAAATGTAGTAATTGGTCGTCTTTTAGAGGTCCGAACAAAACCTCTCCTTGATGCAATTTTCGCTCGAAACTTGTGGAAAACTTGGAGTGACCAAAAATTCCCCCAAGATGCTCCCTTAAATGTTTTTAGACTATATCTTTGCCGAGGATAACCTTTGAACAGGTTTGAAAATTTTTTGAAGGCAAGATTACAGGCTTTGGACGTCTCCGAACCATTTTTAGGATGACCGTAGCCTTTTAGGTTTAGGAATTTCCTAATAGGCTTTGTGCCTCCAGGTTTCGATAACCCGAGCCGCCCGAACTTATTTTGGACGACAGTCCCCGAGGCGGGGTAACCCTTTGGGCTTGGGTGGGGGTGGCCCTTGGGCTCGATAGTCCCGGGTAGGAATAGCCCTTAGGCTCGATACATTTAAGAAGCAAAAGTGCGTATTAGTGAGGCAGGAACTTTCTTTCATTTCTGTGTGTAATGTAAAAGATTGTAAACATGTAAAAACTCGTATTATGGTTAAGGTGGACTATATGGGAACGATTCACTTGACCGTTTGGCCCTTACAATAAATCATAACCAGCGAGCCTAGACTAATCAAGCACAAAGTTTCCTTCCTAGCTAAAAATCTTGACCCGAGGGTGATGGACCCCACTATTCGAGGTCGATCTCGAGACGGCTCGGATACTTTTGATGCGACCATTGACAATTTTTTAAAATCGGTGTTCGATTCTAAGTTAGCATGATTTACTGTTACCTCGTTAAAAACCTTTCCGGAAAACCCATTTGGGACAAAACCTGCTCAAGGGAAAAGGAGCGCAACGCGTGCTTTAACACCTAACAACCACATTCTCCTTTGGTTTTTGCTTGCAAGTGTTAGTCTGATTCGTAATATTTTATTTTAAAAAAGTGAATGAGATCGTACCTTAGAAGTAGTACCGTTTTAAGTGTGTCACATTCCAGTTGTTTTGTAGTTGTGCACTGTTTCCTGCTTCGAGTTTGTATGAACCTTTACTGATAATCTCGATGATCGATATGATCCTTCCCAATTTGATCTCAGCTCCCTTCATTGGGGTTCCAGGTGTTCAGTGTTACTTTTCTTAACACGAAGTCCCCGATATTGAAGTATCGGAGGTTGGATCTTCGGTTGTAATATCTTTCTATCCGTTGTTTCTGAGCGGCCAAGCAGAGAAGGGCGGCCTCGTGCCTCTCATCCAATAGTTCTAGGCTCATGCTCATGGCCTTACCATTTGATTCTTCGGTCGCATATCGGAACCCGAGGCTCGATTCTCCCACCTCAACCAGTATTAGTGCTTCGGCACCATAGACCAACAAAAACGGAGTGGCCACGGTATTATATTTTGAGGTCGTTCGGTTTGCCCACAAGACTTCAGGCAGAATTTTCTTCCATCTCCCTTTGGCATCGATCAACCTTTTCTTAAGGTTTTGATGTATGGTCATGTTCATAGACTGCCTGTCCATTCCCGCTGGGGTGATAGGGTGTTGACAAGATCTTTTTGATCTTATGGTCCTCGAAAAATTTGCTTACCTTCCTGCCGATGAACTGATTCCCGTTATCACACACTATCTCGCCCGGTATACCGAACCAGCATATTATGTAGTCCTAAATGAAGTAGATGAATTCTTTTTGCCAGATCTTCTCGAACACTTGAGCTTCGACCTACTTAGAGAAATAGTCAATCATAAATGTATAAATTTAGCCTTAACGGTGCCCATGGCAGGGGACTGACAATGTCCATTCCCCGTTTCATGAATGTCCAAGACGACATGATCGAATATAGTAACTCCCCGGGTTGATGGATCATTGGTGCATTCCTCTCAGCCATCGCATCTTCGTACAAAGTCCTTGGCATCTTTCTCCATGTCGATCCAGTAATAGCCAGCTTTGATTATATGACGAACCAAAGATTTTAGCCCTGAATGGTTTCCGCAAGCGCCTTCGTGAACTTTACTCAAAACATATTCGGTGTCTCTCGGCCCCAAGAATATGGCGAGTGGTCCATCGAACATCCTTCTGAATAGAGTACCTTCGGATTGGCTAAACTAGGCTGCCTTCGTGCGCAAAGCGCTCGATTCTTTAGGATCCGAGGGCAGCTTCCCAGTCTTTAGGTAGTCTATATACTCTTTTCTCCAGTCCCAAGTTAAACTTGTTGAGTTTATTTCGGCATGGCCTCCTTCCACTACCAATTTCATGAGCTATATGATAGTTCTTGAGCCGAATTCATCTTCATCAACTGATGACCCCAAGTTAGCCAGAGCATCGGCTTTGCTATCTTGATCTAGGGTATATGTTGTAGGGTCCATTCTTTGAATCGATGCAGCGATACCTGTAATTTATCCAAGTAACTTCGCATTCGTTCCTCTTTCACTTCGAATGTCCCATTGACTTGATTTACCAAAAGAAGGGAATCGCACTAAGATTCAACCACTTTGGCCCCCCAAGCTTTTAGCCAGTTCAAGACCTGCAATCATGGCCTCATACTTGGCCTCATTGTTATTCAATTTCACAGTGCTAATAGATTGCCTAATTACGTCACCCTTAGGTGGCTTCAACACGATGTTGAATTTGGACCCCTTTACGTTCGAGGCACCATCTGCAAAAAAGAGGGTCCAGATTCCCGAGGTTAACATCATCCCTTTCAACTTCGGGTATTAAGACCGGCGTGAAGTCGACCACGAAGTCTGCCAAAATTTGAGATTTGATGGCAGTCCGGGGTCGATATTCGATATTGTACCCATTAATTTCTACGGATCATTTGGTCAATCATCCTGAGATCTCGGGTTTGTGCATTAGTTTCCTCAGTGGATAAGAAGTTACGACACATATGTGATGTAAGTGAAAATATGGCTTTAATTTTCTGGAGGCGCTTATCAAAGCGAGCGCCAATTTCTGTAGGTGTGGGTACCTTGTTTCGGCCTTGCCGAGAGTCCTGCTAACATAATAGATAGGAAATTGAGTACCTTCCTCTCCTCGGAATAAGAATCCACTTATAGCTATCTCGGATACCGCTAAGTAGAGGTACAATTGCTCGTCTTCCTTCGAAGTATGAAGCAAAGGTGGACTTGAAAGGTACCGTTTGAGTTCTTGAAAAGCTTGTTGTCTCTCCGGGGTCTACGAAATGTTTTTCTTCTTCTTCAATAATGAGAATAACCGATGGCTCTTATCGGAGGACCTTGATATGAATTGACCCAGGGCGGCTATGCGCCCGGTTAGCCTCTGAACGACCTTGACATTGTCCACCATGGTGATGTCTTATATAACTTTGATTTTGTCATAATTGATATCGATCCCCTGGTTAGACACCATGAATCCAAAGAACTTCCCGGACTTGACCCCGAAAGTGCATTTCTCTTGGTTCAGCATCATGTTGTATTTCTTCAGTATGTTGAAGGTTTTCTGCAAATGTTCCAAATGGTCCTCTATTCGCAGGGACTTAACTAACATGCCGTCAATGTAAACCTCCATTGGTTTTCCTATTTGTTATTCAAACATCCGGTTTACTATGGGTAGATAAGCGGCAATGACATTTTTTAATCTGAACGACATTACGTTACAACAATAGGTGCCAAATTTAGTGATGAAAGAAGTTTTTTCTTGATCACCCGGGTCCATTCGGATTTTGTGGTACCAGGAATAGGTGTCGATAAATCTGAGTATCTCGTGCCCCGCCGTTGCGTCGATCATGCGATCAATGTTAATCAAAGGAAAAGAATCCTCGGGACACGCCTTGTTCAAGTATTTGTAATCTACGCACATTCTTAATTTGTTTTTAGGAACTTCTACTACGTTACCCAACAAATCCAGGTACTTAACTTCCCGAATGGAACCTATTCTAAGGAGTTTGGATACCTCGTCTTTGATGAATGCATGTTTGACTTCGAACTGAGGCCTCATTTTTTGTTTAACCGAGTGGAACTTCGGGTCCAAGCTTAGCTTATGAGTGATTACTTCAGGTGAGATCCTTGTCATATCTCGATCGGACCAAGCAAAACAATCCACGTTAGCTATAAGTAATAATGAGTTTTTTCCTGAGCTCGAGATTCAACCTCGTGCCCAGTTATACCTTCCGATCGGGCAAGTGTTTGATCAATATGGCTTGCTACAGATCCTCGACCATCGACTTGGTGGCATCTGAATTGTGAGCAGCGATGAACGACCAAGGAAATCCGTAATCATCATCCTCGTCCGCCTCTTGCTTCTTCGGTTCGGTCGGGGCCAGTGTCGGTGATTGCTATTTGGTTTCTTCTTTCCTAACTAACTCTAGGTTCTTTAATGTTGAGAGTGCGGATATTGGGATCACCTCATTGATCGTGAACATTTTTTTTGTGGTCGGGTGCTCTCCGTAAACTGTCTTGATCCCTTCCGGTGTGGGGAACTTCAATGCCCGATGTAGTGTCGAGGGTATTACCCTCATGTTGTGAATCCATGGCCTTCCAAATAGAGCATTATATATCATATCCCCTTCGGTCACGTAGAACTTCATTTCCTAAATGGTTTTGGCGGTGTTCACTGGCAGGGTTATCTCCCCTTTTGTAGTTTCACATGCCATGTTGAATCCATTCAAGATACGGACTGTAGGCACTATTTGGTCCTGTGACCCAGCTACTCTACCACCCTCGATCTGATGATATTGGCCGGGCTACCTGGATCAATCAACACACGCTTAACCCGAGATTTATTTATGAGTATAGAAATTACCAGTGCATCTTTATGCGGTTGCACGATCCCTTCAATGTCTTCATTATTGAAAGAGATAGTCCCCTATAACATGTAATCTCGAGTTAGATTTTCCCTTGTAATGGACACCTTAGTGCGCTTCAACATTGGCCCTTGGGGGATGTCAACTCCACCAATGATCATGTTGATGACGTGTTGAGGTTCCTTTTGCTCATTCTATTTGTTGGAGTCCCTAATACCGAAGTGATTTTTGGCTCGATCTCTTATAAATTCCCGCAGGTGCCCTATATTGAATAATCATGCCACTTCTTCTCTTAGCTGTCGGCAATCTTTGGTCCTGTAGCCGTGAGTGCCATGATACTTACACATCAGGTTGGGGTCTCTTTGGGCAGAACCGGACTGCAATGGCTGAGGCCACTTGGTATCTTTGATGCGTCCGATGGCAGATACGATGCCGACAACATCGACGCTGAAGTTGTATTCCGATAACCTCGGTGCCTCCCTGGCCCCGAGTGGCATGTCGAAACCGTTTTTGCTCATGAGTCCCCGGATATTATGACCTCGATCGTTTCTTTTTTCATTCCTCGCATGATTACGTCCGGATCCGCTGCCCCTTCAATCTCTAGCATACGGTTGATACTGATCTCTCTTTGGTCTTGGTTCATGATTGATGACTCTTTTAGACCTGTCATTAGTTCTGATGGGATACACGGACCCAGAGGGGGTCCCGAGCTGATCATCCTCGGTTCTAGTTTCGATTGGTACCTGTTATGGACGTCAGCCCAAGTTACCGTCGGGTACTCTATAAAATGTTACTTCAGCTGCTCTAAAGCCAAGGAGCTTTGGGGGTTGAGACCTTGAGTGAATGATTGAACGACCTAATCAACCACAACTGGAGGAAGGTCCATTCTTTCCATTTGAAACCTCAATACGAATTCCCTGAGCATTTCATTATCTCTTTTGTTTCACTCTAAAGAGGTCTGATTTTCTAGTCACGACTTTGATGGCCCCGGCGTGGGCTTTTACGAAGGGACCTGCAAGCATAGCAAATAAATCAATGGAGTTAGGGGTCAGGTTATGATACCATATAATTGCTTCTTTATACAGGGTTTCTCCAAACTTTTTCAGCAAAACTGACTCGATTTCGTCATCTTCTAAGTCATTTCCCTTGATGGCACACGTGTAGGAGGTCACATGTTCATTTGGATTCGTGGTCCCGTTATACTTTGAAATTTGGGCATACAGAGCTTCTTTTGGATTGGTTTCAGAGCTGTGCTCGGAGAGAAAGGCTTTTGGACAAATTTCTTGGAATCCAACACTTTCAATATCGGGAGTGCTCTTGGGATTTGATCAACCCTGGAGTTATAGGTCTCTACTTTCTTGTCGTTGGTTTCCATTTATTTTCTCCCGATTTCACCTGCTTTGTCAATTACTCAAGCATATTTTTTATTTCGGGGTTGGTTCCAGTTTAACTTCACCCGGCCTTTCTGTGGCTAGTTCATTTCTGCGGGTGTTCTCCCGGGATGGTTCGGGCTCAACTTTGCTGGGGGCGCGACTTTGGTTCTCCAACTGGGTCATTGCTGCCTGTTAAGCTTGTAACATTTCGAAGATCACCCGTAATTGATCACATCGCTTTCACCATCGTGTGTACCCTGGACTATCAATCGGGCTCAGCGTTCCCGGGGTCGGTAGGCAAATTTACGTCGATGGCCACAAGTGAGTTGGCATCGATTGGGTCCGCGCGCGGAAATTTGTTAGGGTCAACAAGGGGTACCTCGTTGCTGGGCACTACATTGTTGTTCTCGCCATGGTGGCCATCAATGTTCAAGTGAGCAGTTTGAGAGTTCGACATTTTTAATTTGACCCGAAATTAAAATCTCAAAGAACAAGAGTAAAATAGAGTGCGTTATGGAAATTTTTATCAAATTACTACTACTATTATTCTAAGACCACGATGGGCACCAAACTGTTTATCCTTAAAAACGGATAATATTTCAATTTATATGCGGTTCTAAGGATATGTGGATTAATTCAATACAAGTGATTAATGATGTTAGATTAAGCAAATGTATGACGTGATAAATGGCCAAACCAATAATAAGAGTGATCCCGGGCTCGATTAATGGCTCAATGTGGAACCTGCCTCTGATTCCAAGCATGCACTTATTAACAAAAATAAGAACTTTGAATAACAGAGAGAATAAAAGTAAATTACCTTGATATGCGTGTTACAATATATTTCATGAAAAATAAGTTTTTCCCTTTATATAGTAGGGGTGTTTCACTCTAAGTACAATTCTAAGAAAGGTAAAAATATGTCGTTTCGCAAATCACTGACTTTCTGTCGATATGGGCCGAGATTCACGCCATAATATCCGGTTGAGCACGGACATCACGACTCTTTGTTAGTAGCGCGCAATTGTCTGGTAATGCCTCTCGAAGTCGTGAGGCTCGAACTGGACTCGGAGGATGTGGTCCCGATGCTCCCGAGGGCAGGTGTTTTACTTGAACCCCGATATGAGGAGCTCCTCGCTCTGACTCCGATTCATTAGGATCACGTTCCTGTTCCGTCTGCCTCACCGAGAAACCGGAGTACTCAGTGGAATCATTTTACCCGTATACAGTGCCATCTCGTTTAGCTGACAAAAGATAAAAAGAAGACAATAATAGCCAATTTTTGAGTTCGTCATCGTTTAAAATTTAGTAAGGGCAATTTTGTTATCTCATGTTGATCATGTTGCTTGCCAATATGCAATTAATAGCTTTAGGACAAATTCTTGTAAGTTGTAGGACGACAAATATCGATATCCAAATGGCAAATACAGCACGATATGTGATGTCGAACTAATTACTACGAATTAATCCATACACAAAATGTTGATTTTGTTAGTAATTTTTATTCGAAAAAATATTCAAAAAACAATAGCAATATAAAAATAGAAATGTAGAAAAAACAGTAAATGAATCCGAGCTTACTAAATTCATAGTGTTTTCTTAAGTAACTTAATCTCCTCCTAGTATCCGAGGTTTAGGATTATTTTCTTCTAGGATAGAACGAATTACCCTTACTAGTATAGTGATACTTCAAACCCCAGTGACCAACGAACTCAAAGATCAGTAGCAAATCACACTTACTGCTTTCATTCTGTTAAAAACGATGCAAAAGTAAGAAGGAGAAATCAGAATTTTCGTAAGGAAAATCTGAGGAAAATATCACGTATTTATAGCCAAAACGTTGGGTAATCCGAAGAGTTGCAACTCTTCATGCAATGCTACAACTCAAAATGACTATTTTATAAAACGACCTTTTACGCAAACCGCCAAATTTAAATTCTAACGGGAAATTCAAAACGGAGGAAAAATAATTTACCGTTACAAAAAATGACAATTTGGATTAAATTAATATTACATTAATCATAATATTAACAAATAAATTTGATCCAAAAAATTAATCAATCAAATCATTTGACCAAAGCCGAGTGAGCAACAACGACGGCGCGAGACTTACCTTCTTCCCAACTCTTTAAGAGCTTGAAGAAGTGCAACTGTATATATATACCCATCAAAACTCCTTTTCTCCTCCAATATGGGACAATGTCCCTTTGTCAAAAATGAAGATTCAAATTTTTTATTTTTTCCTCCACTTTTCATTCACTCTATTTTAAGCTCTAACAAGCTTAAACCAACAAATTTTGGATGCTGATGGAAAATCTATGCAATTGAAATATGTTGAAAACATAAACGTGCTATTCCACACCAGATAAATACTACTGGGTATGCTATTTGGAAGTGATTACGAAAAGCAACTAATGTTTTCATGCGTATAAAGATAGACGTTTTGATACAACTTGTTGTATACAATTAAAATCGAGTATGTCCGATTTTACGGGATTGAGGAACTGCCTCGAGAATAAGCTCATAATGAAGCGAGCTCAAGCTCGAATACACGAAGACCGAAGGATCGAGATAGGGCATGACCAACATCGAGCAACGCAATAGCGAGATATCAGTGATCGACCATGGATCTCGGCGGAAATCTCGGAAATAATTGAATTATTAACGGTTATTGACATCAATCATGGGTTTTATTTCCGAAATTAGAGTTGTACCTTATTTAGGATTCCTCTACTATATAAAGAGGAGCCTCATTCATTTGTAACACATATACATTCACTGAAAAAATAATAATATGTTGCTCTTTGCTTGCTTATATTTTACTACTGTTCTTACTGTTTTTAACACCTGATCTCGAGCATGTTCCTAATCGAGGTCGACATATTGCTGAAACACTGGTTTGATTTATTTTTACCGTTCAATTCATTTATTTAATTCGTCATTTATCAATTGGTATTGAATCAGATCACATATCCTTAAAACCACAATACAAGTTTAATTGTTACTCGTATTTCGAGGTAAACAGTTGGCGCCCACCATGGGGCTAAGGATAATAGTGATTATTCAGTTCTAATTCTGGTAAAACACACTATTTATAATTGTTCTTATCAAGAATTTTTGTTTTCAGATTGAATCATGTCAAACTCAAAAAACACATCTACACACGGCGACAATGGCCTCGGACTCTACAGAGAAAACGAGAACTTAATTGCTCCAGGAATCGAGGTGCCGCAGGCTGAACTCGAAGGAGCACCACCCGTCAACCCGGTTGATGTCAGTTCACATGTTGCTTTGAATGCGAATTTAGGCACGAATCCCGAAGGAAGTATACGCAGAGAGGGTCGAACTAACGGTCGAGGTACACAGGGCAGAGGAGATGAAGGAGTCAGTCTCCAAGTAATATTCGAAATGCTTCAAGCTCAACAAACGACCATCGCTCAGTTTCAAAATCCGCACAAAGCACCAAACAGGGTCGAGCAGGAGGTTAATCGATGTACCAAGTCGGTACCTGAAAGATCGGGTGATAACACATCGACAACCGATCCTGCTATAATGAGGATGCTCGAGGACATCACTAAGAGAATCGAATCGGGAGAGAAGAAAATCGAGGCCAACAATAAGAAGGTGAAAACTTATAACTCCCGAGTTGACCAGATACCGGGGGCACCACCAATATTAAAAGGAATGGATTCAAAGAAGTTTTTGCAAAAACCGTTCCCTCCGAGTGCGGCTCCGAAGCCTATCCCAAAGAAGTTTCATATGCCCGACATACCTAAATACAATGGGACCTCAGACCCCAATGAGCACGTTACTTCTTACACGTGCACCATTAAGGGTAATGATTTGGAGGATGACGAAATCGAGTCTGTATTGTTGAAGAAGTTTGGAGAGACCCTGTCAAAGGGAGCCATGATTTGGTATCACAACTTGCCACCAAATTCCATCGATTCATTTTCCATGTTGGTGAATTCATTCTTAAAAGCACACGCTGGGGCCATAAAGGTTACAACGAGAAAATCAGACCTCTTCAAAGTGAAACAGAGGGATAACGAGATGCTAAGAGAGTTAGTATCTCGATTCCAAATGGAACGCATGGATTTGCCACCAGTCACTGATGATTGGTCTGTTCAGGCTTTCACCCAAGGGTTGAATGAACGAAGTTCGATAGCATCACGCCAGTTGAAACAAAATTTGATCGAGTACCCAGCTATGACTTGGGCATATGTTCACAACCGATATCAGTCGAATATCAGGGTCGAAGACGACCAATTGGGATCTCCTTCAGGCTCAGTACATCCAAACCGGTCGACAGTTAAAAATCAGAGGGATGTTGATAGACAATCAAGGTCGAATAAAGATCGGTACCAACCATGTATTGCATATCGGAGAAATAATGGTCCTGGACGCAATTCCGCCCGAAACGATCGAAGAAGTGACCGAGGGAAAAACTCTCGAGGACTTATGAGTAAAATTGGCTTCGACAAATATGCAGATCCCACAGAAGCACCTCGACTATCAGAGTACAATTTCAGCGTCGATGCATCGAGAATTGTATCGGCTATCGAAAGGATCAAAGATACTAGGTGGCCCATACCGATACAGACTGATCCTTCTCAAAGGAACCCAAATCTAATGTGTAAGTATCATGTCACACATGTCCATAGGACCGAAGACTGCAGGCAGCTGAGGGAGGAGGTAGCTCGACTATTTAACGAAGGCCATCTTCGAGGGTTCCTCAGTGATCGAGCCAAAAATCACTTCAGAGAAATAGATACCAACAGAAAGAATGAACAGGAAGAACCTCAGCATGTTATTCACATGATCTTTAGCGGGGTCGACGTCCCAAAATGACCTATATTCAAACTCACTAAGGTGTCTATCACAAAAGAGAAATAGACTCGAGACTATGTGCCTGAAGGCACTTTATCATTCAATGACGAAGAAGCGGAAGGCATTTCTCAGCCGCACAACGACGCCCTGGTAATTTCTATTTTGTTGAATAAAATTCAGGTTAAATGTGTTCTAGTGGATCTAGTTAGCTCAGCAAACATCATTAGATCGAGGGTCGTAGAGTAGCTCGGCCTGCAGGACCAAATTGTACCTGAATCTCGAGTCCTAAACAACTTCAACATGGCTAGTGAAACAACGAAAGGGGAGATAATCCTACCAGTAAACGTGGCCGGAACCATCCAAGATATAAAATTCCATGTCATCGAAGGCGACATGAGATATAATGCACTGCTCGATAGGCCTAGGACCCACAACATGAGGGCAGTACCATCGACCCTTCACTAAATGATAAAGTTCCCGATGATAGATGGTGTGAAAACGATTTACGGGGAACAACATGCTACAAAGAAAATGTTTGCAGTTGATGAGGTGACGCCGATATCAACACTTTCGACTTCAGAAAAATTGAGCACCAAAAATAAGCAGACGGACAAATAGCAATCACCTTCCCCAGCCTCGACCGAATCATAGAAATATGTTGTGGAAGAAGAAGAAGAAGAAGAAGAAGAAGAGAATTTTCTAACTCCCCGAACTTTTGTTATTCTCGAAGAATCAGATGCAACTAAGTCAACGGTCGAGGTGCTAGAACAGGTGAACTAATCGAGTATCTTCCCGAATAAAAGGTATACCTAGGAACGGGGTTAACCCCAAACTCAGGAAAAAACTCATTCAATTTCTTATTGATAACATGGACTACTTTGCATGGCCCCATTTAGACATGAAAGGAATCCCATCGGAGATAACAACGCATCGACTGAGCCTGGATCCAAGTTCATACTGATAAAACAAAAGAGAAGTTCCCAGTCTGAGGTAAAGCATTCCTTCATAAAGTACGAGGTAACCAAACTTCTCAAAATAGGGTCCATTTGGGAGGTAAAATATCCCGAATGGTTAGCTAATGTAGTCGTTGTCCCCAAAAAGAGGAACAAACTTAGAATGTGTGTAGACTATAAGGACTTTAACAAAGCATGTCCGAAAGACTCTTTTCCATTGCCTAACATAGATCGCATGATCGATGCCACGGCCGGCCACGAGATCCTTACTTTTATCGACGCCTATTCTGGGTATAATCAGATCCAAATGGACCTAGAAGACCAAGAAAAGACTTCTTTTATCACTAAGTATGGGACCTATTGTTATAATGTAATGCCCGTCGGGATAAAAAATGCATGAGCTACATATCAACGCCTACTTAACAAAATGTTCGAAGAACAAATAGGTAAATCAATGGAAGTTTATGTTGCACTAATAAGCACCTCTAGAAAATTAAAGCCATATTTCCAATGTCACCCCGTATGTGTGATAACCACTTATCCACTCCGTAATGTTTTGCACAAGACCAAACTATCCGGCTGATTGGCCAAATGGGACGTCGAACTCAACGGGTACGATATCGAATATCAACCCCGAACATCCATCAAGTCTCAAATTTTGGCATACTTCGTGGCCGGTTTTTTGCCAACCCTCACACCTGAAGTGGAAAAGGAGCTTCTACTAAAATCGGGTACGTCATCGGGGGTATTGACCCTCTTCACGGATGGTTCCTCGAATGTGAAAGGGTCCGAGCTCGGCATTGTTTTGAAACCGCCCACGGGTAGTATTATTAGACAATCCATTAAAATTTCCAAATTGACTAACAACGAGGCCGAGTATGAGGCCATGATTGCAGGTCTCGATCTAGTTAAAAGCTTGGGAGCGGAAGTCGTTGAAGCTAAATGCGACTCTCTACTGGTAGTGAACCAGGTAAATGGAACCTTCGAAGTTCGAGAGGATAGGATTCAAAGGTACTTAGACAAATTGTAGGTAACCTTGCACTGTTTTAAAGAGTGGACTCTACAACATGTACCTCGAGAACAAAACACCGAGGCTGATGCACTTGCTAATTTGGCATCATCGGTCGAAGAAGATGAGATCAGCTCGGGGATTGTCGTCCAGCTCTCGAGGTTTGTGATCGAGGAAGGACATGCGGAAATAAATTCTATGAGCTTAACCTGGGACTTGAGAAATAAATACATCGAGTACTTGAAGAACGGAAAGCTTCCATCAGATCCCAAAGAATCGAGGGCCTTATGAACTAAAGCCGCTCGTTTCACATTAGACGAAGACGGAACATTATACAGAAGGACATTCGATGGTCCATTGGAAGTATGCTTGGGACTGGGAGATACTGACTATGTTCTGCGAGAAATCCACGAAGGCACTTGTGGGAACTATTCTGGCGCCGAGTCACTAGTTTGAAAGGTCATCAGAGTAGGATATTACTGGTATAACATGGAGAAAGATTCTAAGGAGTTCGTTCGAAGATGCAATAAATGTCAAAGATTTGCACCAATGATCCACCAGACCGGCGAACAATTTCACTCGGTCCTATCCCATGGCCATTCATGAAATGGGGAATGGATATCGTCGGCCCTCTGTCGTCGGCCCCAGGTAAATCTACTTTCATTTTATTTATGACTGACTATTTCTCTAATGGGTTGAAGCACAGGCCTTCGAAAAGGTTAGGGAAAAAGAAGTGATAGATTTCATATGGGACCACATAGCATGTCGATCCGGGATACTTGCAGAAATAATATGTGACAATGGCAAATAGTTCATCGGCAACAAGATAACGAAATTCCTCAAAGATCATAAAATAAAGAGGATACTATCAACACCGTATCACCCTAGTGGGAAGGAACAAGCCGAGTCAACGAATAAGACTATCATCCAAAACTTGAAGAAAAGGCTAAACAAAGCTAAAGGGAAGTGGAGGGAAATATTGCCGAGGTCTTATGGGCATATCAGACGACATTTAAGTCCAGTACAGGAGCAACTCCATTTTCTTTAGTGTATGTCTCTAAAGCCTTGATACTGGTCGAAGTCAGAGAGCACAACACCAGGTTTTGACACGCAATAGAAAAATCAAACCGCGAGGCCATGAATACTAGCCTCGAGTTGTTAGATGAAAAATGAAAAGCTGCACTCGTTCGTACGGCTGCACAAAAGCAACGAATCGAAAGGTACTACAACAGGAGAACCAACCTTCGCCACTTTAGAGTCGGGGACTTAGTCCTAAAAAAGTCACCATAAACACTCGAGATCCTAATGAAGGGAAACTCGGCCCTAATTGGGAAGGACCCTACCAAATCCTCGACATAGTCGGGAAAGGATCTTACAAACTCGGAATGATGAGCGGCGAACCACTGACGAATAACTGGAACATATCACTTCTTAAGCGATACTATTTCTAAGGTATGACATTCTTTTTTATTTCGTTTATATACATATTTGGAACTAACTCATTGCAGGAGTCCAACCAAAGAGGTCGAGACCTCAGGTTTTAAAGTACGCGTTGCACTTTTTTTTCCTAAGATCGGTTTTTATCCCAAATGGGTTTCTCCGGCAAGGTTTTTAACGAGGCAATAACTATGTGCTACCTGAGGATAATTCAACAGTATCCAAGGCCTCTATGCAATCAACCTCGAATACTGGGGGACATCACCCGTTATGTGTTCGAGAAATGTACCTCGTGTCAATGGATCTCGATAGGAAAATTTTTGTAATGGGCCAAATGGTCGAATGAACTGTGTCCACATATATTAGGCGAGCCCCGACAACAAGACATGTACACATGTATAAATTATTCAAAGAAGCATTCTTTCTTTATCGAACATCTCGTGTTTCGAAGCAAATTCTCTATTATGCAAATCTCGTACTTACGATTCTGGTTTATTATGAAACACTAATGAAAAATGGCTCAAGAGCCAAGTGCAAACATACTTCGAACACTCGGGGACTGCATGCTCGAGTTATCTAAATTCGAAGTCACAAGACCTCAAAGGGGCACTCCCCGGCATCTAGGCCAATGCCATTATACTCGGGGACTAAGTTCGAAATGTTATCGGGAAATGAGTCCAAGAGACATACCCGAAGTCCATGACCACATTAAAGGCTACAGCCACATTAAAGGCTACGACCATATTAAAGGCTACGACCAAAATAAGGCGGCTCGTAGACGTCCGAATTCTTCAATAAACAAAAGGCCTTCAAATACTTTAAAAATCGGTTAAAAGGCTACCCTCTCCAAAGCAATTAAAAAAGGGTTTCGATAAAATCAGCCCTCGAAAAACTAAAAGGCTTCGATAATATCAGCCTTCGAAAAACCTCAAGAGGTATCGAACTATCTTAACACAAACACGTTGAGACACAAAAAAGAAAAAAAGGGTTCCAATCATCGGACCCTTGGAAAACCCAACGGGTATAAAAAATATATGCTAAGGCATAAAGAAATTTTCACTTAGTATTTTAGCCGAAAAGGGAAAAATAATAGCCATTTTCAGAGGCCGAATCGGCCCAATCTAAAGAGCCTAAGGGCCAATACAATTAGAGTTCGAGACCTCGTTCTCACTCGATTCGGACCCAAGGGTTCCGCTATTTAGAGCTCCAATAAAGTCATTTATAGCATGAGGATTCACCGAAAAACCCTAAGGGGTATATTGCTATAAGCTCACAACCTACCCATCATTTAATAGAAGTCTAAGGGTTTACTTTATTCTAAGTTCAAAATTTATTCGAACTTGGTTATAAAGATAATACATCTATGGATTCAGTCTCGAATGTATTTCTGAGCTCGGGGATTTACCCTCATACAACCAAAAAGCTTAAGGGTTTACTCTGATTACGAGCTAAGGTTAGTAAAATTACGGCAATAAAAATTTTCAACATTTTCAATGAAGACAAAAAACATATATGGACTTGAAATCTATGAAGGCATTCAAATAGATGTTTTTCTATTATATATCGAATAGTATGTACAAAAGGCCAATCAAGGCTTTACACAAAAAATATTCAAAAGAAGAAAATCCTAAAGGCCTAGTCCAACCCGGGAGCCACATCTTCGGGAGCCCCTTCTTCGACAGACTCATCCCAATCTTCTCCACTCTTGGACCCACTAGCGGAATCCTTTTCATCAGAAAGCAAGGTTACGGCCTCAACCTCCAAAGCTTTGGCACTTTTCATGTTAGCTGAGAGTTCGAAGCCACGAGCGTGCACTTCCTCGAGAGTCTCTCTGCGGGATTGTCGCCTAGCATGGTTGACAACACATGACAACTTGACTTCAGCAGCAACTGAGATCTTTTGTGCTCGAATGTTGGCGGCCTCGACATCAGCTCGGTAAGAGACCACAAGCGCCTCTGCCTCAAACTTAGCCTTTGAAAGCTCGGCGACCAGCTTAGCCTCGAGCTCTTCAATCTTCCGGGCTCGGGCCAAACTTTTCTCCTTCCCACTTTGGAGCTGGAACTCGGCTGAATTCAGTTGGGCCGGAAGTGGATCCTTCTCTGAGGCGACGCTCCATATGCTGTCTCCACCCTAGAGTTTCGGCCTCCTTCATCTTAGCCTCCTCTCGAAGTTGCTCCACCAGCTCACCCTTTTGCTGAACCTGTAAAACCAAAAGGTTAATTACCAAAAATTAAGTTAACATGTAACAAACTCTTAAGAAATTACGTTACCCGTTCGATGAGTTCGGTCTGCTCTCGATGAGCTCTTGTGAGTTCAGCTTGAAGGGTCATGATCTCCTCTTCCTTTTGAACGTAGAGGAGTTTGAGGCCATCCCTCTCCTCCACGAGCTTCTTGGGCTCGACCTCACATCGGGATAGCTCATCCCGGGATTTGGAAGATGTTTCTCAGTGTAGCACCATGGCCTATACGCAAAGAAGAGAGTCAGGATTGAAAAGAAATTAATTAAACACAAGTGTAAATACAAAGAAATGGAACTTACTTGTTTCAGAATCCGCTGAGCCTCGTCGAAAACAAATGATTCATCTGGATCGGGACCATCATTGACCTCGGCGAAGCACTCTCGGAATATGTCATTCCCTTCGCGGGCCAGCCCCACGTCGGGAGTCTCCATGGCCCGAGCATCTTGAAACTGCCCCTCGGAGAATGTAGGACCAAGCGGCGAATCGCCAATGTTGATTATCCCGAGTGAATCACTTGGAACATTATCTTCTCTCTGAAGGGTCTCAGGGCTAGACCCTTCAAGCACACCCTCCATCTGATTATCACAGCGGGGGGCATCCTCACCACCCGATTTCTCGGGGACTTTGCTTGGACCCTCTTTTGAGATGTCCTCGGTCCGAGATTGAGCCGTCTCGAGCTCCACCGGCTCAACACTCCTGGAAGACTCAGTACTTCCCCTCTTTTGGGTTACCAGAAGGCAACCATCCTCTTCGTCTTCCTCTCATAGTCGTTGAACTATGTCGACACGAGGAGCAGAGGGCTCGACTTTTGACTTTCGATCTTTGTTTTTCTTTGGCTTTGGGGTATCGGGAGGGGAAGATCTTCTACTCTTCCTCTCTTTGGTCAGCTTTGGTACCTCCTCTTCCCCATGCGGAGGTGGACTCATAGAAACATTTTCAGCGAGACCTGCACGTAAAGAAACCAAGTTAATAAGGAGTACATTACGAGGAAAACCTCGATATACAAGCAAAAGATCTCACCGTGGTTTTTAGCCTCCCATCGACCCCTGGACAAATCACGCCAACAAAGCTCGGCGTGAGAAGAGGTGGAGGCTAGTTGTCGAACCCAGCCTGCAAGGTCCGGAATTGCACCGGGGAACCAAGGGGAAGCTGCACCGTGAAAAGAGAACTTGAGTCAAAAAGGGAATAAAGAAAGTAAAATAGTAAGTATCAGTGATGAAGTTGCACTTATGTTTCATGTTCCAGTCCTCGGGGAATGGCATTTTCTCGATCGGAATTAAGTCGGAGGTCTTGATTTGGACGAACCGTACCATCCATCCCCGGCCCTTGTCTTCATCAATGCTCGAGAATAGCGTCTTCGTGGCCCGACGTTGTAGCTTTATCAACCCACCTGGATAAAGGCGAGGGCTGTATAACCTTATCAAATGGTCGAGGGTCAAAGTCATCCCCTCGACCTTGCTCGAAAAGAACCTGAGAAAGTTGACGATACGCCAGAAGGAGAGGTAGATCTGGCCAAGGATCACTCGATATTGACGGCAAAAATCGAGTATGACCGGATCTACATGACCCAATGTGAAATGGTAGGTATACACACTCAAATACCCTTTCACATAGGTGGTGATGTCCTCATTAGGGGAAGGAACCACCACTTCTTTGTTTTCCCAATTGCAGTCCTTTTTCACCCTCTCGAGATCACCTTCCGATATCGAGCAGATGTATCGAGACATGGGCTCACAGCGGCCCGGAACTGAGGAGGGTCTCTCGACCTTGAAGTCGAAAGTTAGTTCGATTAGCCCGGGGACGCACTCTTCGATATGAGGCTCCACCGGCATTTTATCGCTGGCCGGCCGCGAAGAAGAGGCTTTTTCTTTTTGGGGGACAGTTTTTGATGTTTTAGCCATCGCTGTATGAAGTTTCAGACAAGAGAAGAAATTGGTGTTATAGCAAAACTGACAAAAAGAGATGAACTTGAAGAAGGGAAGCTTGTGAATATTTTAGAAAGGATTTTGAAATTAAAGTGTGAATCAATGAAGGAGGTGATATTTATAGGCTTGTGGCGATGGTTCGGTGGCACTAGTGACCGACCGCTGACCGATATGCATTGATGATTTAGGGAACCAAATCGACGGGACATTTCGGTCACATCCGTCACTTACGTCATGAAGACGACGTCATGATCGAGGTGTAAGGGAATCGAGGCTCAAGTCATTTCTTATCATTTCATTCTAAGAAACACAGGGACTATCTGTATACGGTTAAAATCGAGTATGTCTGATTTTATGGGTTCGAGAGACTTCCTCGAGAATAAGCTCATAATGAAGCGAGCTCAAGCGCGATGACCGAAGCATCGAGATAGGGCATGACCAACATCGAGCAACAGAATAGTGAGATATTAGTGATCGACCATGGATCTCGGCGGAAATCTCGAAAATAATTGAATTATTAACGATTATTGACATCAATCATGGATTTTATTTCCGAAATTAGAGTTATACCTTATTTAGGATTTCTACACTATATAAATAGGAGCCCCATTCATTTGTAACACATATACATTCACTGAGAAATAATAATACACTGCTCTTTGCTTGCTTACATTTTACTATTGTTCTTACCACTTGATCTCGAGCCTGTTCCTAATCGAGGTCGACATATTGCTGAAACATTGGTTTGATTTATTTTTACGGTTCAATTCATTTATTTAATTCGTCATTTATCAATTGATATTGAATCAGATCACTTATTCTTAAAACCACAATACAAGTTTAATTATTACTCGTATTTCAAGGTAAACACTTGTAATTACCCGGTATAACTTGTAGTCTAGCTTAGATTTAAAAAATGCTGTCTGTGTGATTGAAAGTAAATAGTCCTTTTTTACCTCCTTCATGGTTCTAAAAATTTGTTAAGAGGACTTCACGATTCCCTGTGAATGGATTACAAAAGTAAATTGGGGTAATCTATTTGTACTTTTCTAGAAAATAAATTTGCACAAAAAGATGCGAAATGATTGAGAATGGCTTGGCCAACTCGAGGTATATTTTCTTAGAAAGAGGACCAATGAAAAGGGTAAATGACCGCTTCTTATTTGCTGTTTAATTAAGGAAAGCTTATAAAGTGCCAAAGGAAAATTAATTAAGCCATCGCAATAATTGTTTATCCGTAAAATAGTATAATTTGTAATAAAATAATAAAAGAAGAAGAACAATATTGTAGAAAGAGAGAGGAAATTCTTATTGAATTTTGGAATGATTTACAATGAAATAGGACCCCTCTATTTATAGGGAAAGAGTGACTTAGTCACCAAGTAAAATCCCTAAGATCTCTCTAAAATATAGACATTCACCTTAAATTGAATTCTATTTATAACACTTCCCCTTGAATGTCTATTCAACAAATAATGTGCATCGTTAAAACCTTAACTAAAATAAAACCCAATGGGAAAAAATTCTAGTAAAGGAAAAAGAGTACACATATTTAATAATACGCATTTTGGTTGCCTCGTTAATAATCTTGCAAGGAAAACCTAGTGGGACAAAACCTTGTAAGGGAAAAAGAGTGCAACACGCATTAACTCCCCCTGATGAGAGCATAAATTCACATCTTTGAGTCTTCGCATCCTAATCTTGTACACTAGCTTCTTGAAGGTTGACGTCGGTAGAAATTTTGTGAACAAATCAGCCATATTATAACTTGAACGAATCTGTTGCACATTGATATCACCATTCTTTTGAAGATCATGTATGAAAAATAACTTTGGTGAAATATGCTTTGTCCTATCTCCTTTTATGAATCCTCCTTTCAATTGGCTATGCATCTTGCATTATCTTCATACAAGATCGTGGGTAGTTTGTCACACTTTAAATCATATTTGTCTCGAATAAGATGTATTATAGACCTCAACCACACGCATTCTCGACTTGCTTCATGAATAGCAACTATCTCAACATGATTAGATGAAGTAGCCATCATTGATTGCTTAGTCAATCGCCAAGATATGGCAGTGCCTCCACATGTAAACACATAGCATGTTTGAGATCGAGCTTTTTGTGGGTCAGATAAATACTTAGTATCGGCATAACCAACAAGATCGAGACTGCAGTTATTGCCATAAAATAAGATCATATCGGTAGTTCATTTTAGATACCGTAATATGTGTTTGATTCCATTCCAATGTCTCCTTGTAGGAGCAGAGATATATCTTGCTAAGACATTAACTGAAAAGGTTATGTCAGGCTTTGTAGGTTTTGCAAGATACATTAGTGCACCAATTACACTAAGATATGGTAATTCAGGACTAAGTAGATCTTCATTCTCTTCATGAGGTCGGAATGGATCCTTATTCACATCAAGTGATCGAACAACCATCAGATTACTTAATGGATGTGCTCCATCCATGTAAAACCGTTTCAATACCTTTTCTATGTGGGTAGATTGATGAACAAAAATTCTGTTTGCCAACTGTTCAATTTGCAAACCAAGACATAATTTTCTTTCCGAGATCTTTCATCTCGAATTCCATTTTTAAATAATCAATTGCATTTTGGAGTTCAATAGGAGTTCCAATAAGGTTTATGTCATCAACATATTGATCACGCCCAACTCTAGTCCTAAAATGGATAAGCGGTCGCTGCAAGTATAATCCGGTCTAAAAGTATGGAGTCGAATCTCACTGAGAACTAAGGCTTAGCTGTAGTTGTTCAATATCGCTAAGAAACACAAGTCCAATCAATTTCCTAATTATAAAGATTATGATTATTATTTTTAAACTAATTAACTAGAAACTATAAAAAGCAGTAAAATTATTATCCAAAGATACTAAGGGTTAGAGATTAAATTAAGGAGGTCTAGAGTTATGATTTCTTCAATTGTCGGAATCCTTCCCGCTATGTTCCCTACAATTTCGCCTATGTATTCTCTAATGATCGTGAGCACTATAGGTGCCGTAATTCTCTCTCGAGAAACTACAACAATTTACTAGACACATTCTCTCGAACTATGCTAGTTGACTTTATCTAACCGCGACCACGTCAAGGCTTTGTTATTTCTAAACCTACCTTTAAACCCGCTGTATTTATTTCTCACATACCTTAGGAGTGACGTTGTTTGACAACCCCTAAATATGTATCCTTTCTCAAGAAACACATAATAAATAGGCACAGTCAATCGATGGCCATTCAATCAACTGAAATAAGCACGTAGTTGAACAAATAGACAAATTCAAAGGTTGAAATTATATTAAAACATAACAAGAATTCATCCTCCAAGAAGTTCCATCAAACCCCTAGATAAAAAATTAGCTATTCATAATAGTATGCGTAACTGCAATACTAGAATTCATAACCAATAATGGAAATAGGAAGAAGGAAGTGAAAAACTCATAGAAGAATTCTCCGCCTTGCTCCTATTGTGTTCTTGCCTCCTTAGGTTCAAAGTGTGACAAAAGTATTTCAAAAGTCCCACAAATAATATTTTTCTATGTATATATACCAAGTAGGGTCGGGCCCAAACAATTATACCTTGTCCTACGCGAAAAAGGACAGTTTTCCCGGCCAAATCCGCAGCCGCGGATTCAACCGCGAATTTTACCCAGTGTTCTGTCTCACGATTTTTTCACCCTGTTATGTTTGGAATTTGGAAAAACGTAAAACATGAAAGTCGTAGCCCTTTGAATTAAATTTTCAACCAAATATAGTGGAGCCCAAATGGAGTTCTGAGCGAAACATTATGTGCATTTTACTAGAAAGTGCTCAATATGCCTACTCGATTCTTCGTTCGTTCTTAACTATCATTCATTGATCCCCGAACACGATCCAGACTTAATTCCTTGGGATTTTACTCAGACTTCAAATCTCCAAATCACTCGAATTCATTCCATAACATTTACATAGTTTGGAATCACTCCTACAAGGCATAAAACACACAATTAGAGCAAAACACTAGAGATTAAAGCTCAAACTCAATTAGTGCAGTAAATTAGAGTGTAATAAGCGACTAAAATACGTAATTATAGCCTATCATCACATATACGTCAAGTACAAAAAATTCTGATGTTGTTTTCCTTATAAAAACACATGGACAAATGGAATTATTTATATAAATTTCCTTTAATAAATACTCACTAAGACGATTATACCACATATGTCCTGATTGCTTTAGACCATACAAAGATATTTGCAATTTGATTGAAAATATTTCCCGGGATTTTGAATTATGTGCGTTAGGCATTTTAAATCCCTCAGGAATTTTCATGTATATCTCATTATCAAGTGAGCCATAAAGGTAGGCGGTAACCATATCCATTAAATTCATGTCAAGCTTTTAATGGACAACAAAACTAATGAGATAACGGAACGTTATAGCATCCATAAAGGGTGAATATGTCTCTTCATAATCGACACCAGGCCTTTGTGAAAATCCTTGTGCAACAAGGCGTGCCTTATATCTTTGTACCTCATTTTTCTCATTCCTCTTGCGTACAAAGACTCATTTATAGCCAACATGCTTAACACCATTAGGTGTTTGGACTACAGGCCCAAAAATTTCACATTTCGCAAGTGAACTCAATTTTGATTGGATTGCTTCTTGCCATTTTGGCAAATCACGTCTTTGTCGACATTCTCCAACATATTGAGGTTCAAGATCATCACTATCTTGAATAATGCTAGATGCAACATTATATGCAAATACATAATCCACCACTATATCCACTCGATTCAAATTCGTCTCAATATCAATTGGATTTATTGATAGTTCCTTATTTTCTTGAGTCTCGGGCTCAGTGGTTTCCTCATGAATCTCAAAATTTATTAAATCGTGAATTTCTTCATGAGACTCTTTTGTATTGTCATTTTGATTATTTATTTTTTTTCTTCTAGGATTTCGATCCTTAGAACCCAACGGTCTGCCACGTTTTAGGTGTGCTTTTGACTCATTAGCTATGACACTAGAAGATTGTCTAATAGGGACATCAATACAGATTGGAACATTCTCTGCAGGGATATGTGATTTTGTTATCCTTTTCAGATCCGTAAATGCGTCTGGCATTTGATTTGCTATTCTCTACAAATGGATAACCTTTTTCACCTCTTTTTCACAAATTGAGGTATGTGGATCAAGATGAAACAATGATGGATTTTTCCACAAAATTTCCCGTTTGGTTTCACCAATTTCTCCCCCTTATTTTGGGAAAAGTGTCTCATCGAATCAATAGTCTGCAAATCGAGCAGTGAATAAATCACCCGTTAATGTTTCAAGATAACGACTAATGGAGCGCAATTCAAACCCAACATATATTCCTAACCTTCTTTGGGGACCCATTTTGGTGCGATATGACGGTGCTACAGGCACATATACTACGCATCCAAAAATTCTTAAATGGGATATATTAGGTTCATGACCCAAAACTAATTGCAACGGGGAATGTTTATGATAATTTGTCGGTCTGAGACGAACTAGAATTGTTGCATACAAAATGGCGTGACCTCAAACAGAAATGGGCAGCCTCGTTTTCATGAGTAACGGGCTTGCTATCAATTGCAGATGTTTAATTAAAGACTCTGCAAGGCCATTTTGAGTGTGAACATGAGCTACAGGATATTTCACTTTTATCCCAATTGATAAGCAATAATCATTAAATGCTTGGGATGAAAATTAACAGCATTATCAAGTCTAATAGACTTAATTGGATAATCAAGGGAATTGCGCCCGTAATCAAATTATTTGTGCCATTAATTTTGCAAACGCGAGGTTGCGAGATGATAATAGGCACACATGAGACCATCTAGAGGATGCATCTAATAAGACCATAAAATATCTAAACGACCCACTAGGTGGGTGAATAGGTCCACAAATGTCCCCTTGTATACGTTCCAAAAACGCAGGGGACTCAATCCCAACCTTTGTTGGTGATGGTCTAATAATTAACTTGCCTTGATAACTAGAGGTGCAAGAAAATTCATTATTTAAAAGAATCTTTAAATTCTTTAATAGACGCCCATTTGAGTTTTTTATAATTTGTCTCATCATAAATGATCCAGGATGTCCCAATCGATCATGCCAAAGTACAAAAGTATTGGAATCAGTAACCTTATGGTTTACAATAGGATATGTTTCAATTGCACTAATTCTTTTCCAATACAGACCACAAGATAAAGATGAGAATTTCTCAATTACCCTTTTCTGGCCAGAGACATTCTTGGTAATGATGAGATATTCAAAATTATTCTCATCTATTGTCTCAATATGATATCCTTTTCGGCAGATATCTTTAAAACTCAACAAGTTCCTCTTGGACTTGGAGGAGAACATTGCATTCTCTATGATAAGTATTATTCCATTAGGCAGAGTTATAGTAGCTCTTCCAGAGCCTTCAATTAATTTACTACTACCATAAATTATAGTAACATCTGCCTTACACATACTTAAATGAGAGAAATATTTCTTCTCTTTGAATATTGTATGTGTCGTACATGAATTAACTAAACAAATATTTTTACAACTAAACATTGATCCAAGTTTTCTTTGTGAGGTATCCATATTTTATTCCCATGGTTTTACATACAAAAGAAATATACGAATAAATATTAGTATATTCTTGTCGATTAAATATATTCATGAATTTGTTCAAGCATTTAACAAGGGAGCTAATAATGAGAAAGATAAGGACATTTAGTAGAATTAAATACCATACATCTAAATAATATGATTAACACAGTGTGAAATTATAATTGTGGAAGAAAAGAAAACAAACTAATTTAAAAATTAGTTTTACGAGCAGACATTGTATAAAACAAATATTAAACAAAGAGAGAATTGGATAAGCTAACTGTCATTATACAACAACTTCGAAACAAGGATAACCATATTTGGCTGCCCATTATTCTGACCACATAGACGTGATCGCTCATGTCCTCAATCATATATGCGTACATTGTCCAATGCAACTCGAATTTTCCTTTCTGTTTTAACTCCAACGTTAAGAAGTCGTTAAGAAGTCAATAGATATGCAAACATTTACTTTAACAGAGGCAAATTTCCATGAAGAGAGTTTGTTAAAGGGAGACTACATATAAGAGTAAATTCTTTAAAACACTCAATTGATTGTACAAAACAAATATTATATTTAATCAAAACGAACTAACACTATTTCATAAATCAAATAATACTAACTGATACTAATGAATACTTCTCATGTAAAGAACTATATTACATGATGTTTATTCATTAACTACTATGAATAGGCAAAAATAAAAATTAAACTACTCAATCATCTTTAACCACGGATCCATCACCGATCAAGTATTTTATTTTTCCATCAGGGTGCTCAACGAAGTCTGCCACATCCAAGTGGGTGATGTCAAAATCATTGGCAGAGACAAAATTGGCTTCAGGGCCTTTATGCTTTAGAGATGCTTGATAAAGCTCAATCAAATGTCTTGGTACACGACAAACATTTGCCCAATGCTCTTTTCCACCGCAACGATAACATTGAGTTTCTGAACCATTTGCCTTTGGCTTCTCATCTTTTCCTTTTCACTTTTGGTGGTTATTTTTCTTTGGGGGGTGATTAACATCAGGAAAGTTTCTTCCTTGTCCACGGCAACGACCACGACCACGACCATTAATAGAGCCACGATCTTTTCCATGTTTAGCATAATGGAAATACACCTCATCCACTTCAGGCAATGGTGTAGACCCAGTGGGTTGATTTTTGTGATTTCTCATGAGCAAGTCATTGTTTCGTTAAGCCACAAGGAGAAGAAAAATCAACTCAGAGTACTTCTTGAAACCTTTCTCTCGGTATTGTTGTTGCAAGACCATATTGGAGGCATGAATTGTTGTGAACGTTTTTTCAAGCATATCATAGTCAGTGATAGTATCTCCACAGAGTTTCAATTTAGAAGTAATTCTGAACATTGCAGAATTATATTCAGAAGCAGACTTAAAGTCTTGGAGCCTCAGATGAGCCCAATCATATCGTGCTTGTGGTAGAGTGACCAACTTTAAGTTGTCATATCTTTTCTTTAATACATTCCATAAAACAAGTGGATCTTTGACTGTGAGATATTCTATTTTCAAACCTTCATAAAGGTGATGGCGCAATAAAATCAAGGCCTTAGTGTAACGACCCGGTCGGTCATTCAAATTAACCTTATAGTTGGAAAAGTCAATTGGGAGTTGACTTCTTGGTAAATGACCTCGGAATGTGAATTTTAGGGCTCAGATAGCTTCTTTAGGTGATTTGGGACTTAGGAGTGTGTTTGGAATGTGGTTTTGATGTCCGGTGTAGAATTAGGCTTGAATTGGCGAAAAGCTAGTTTTTGGCGATTTCCGGTCGGCAGTGGAAAATAGGCTATCGGGGTCGGAATGGAGTTCCATAAGTTGGAGCAGGTTTGTAACGTTATTTTGGATATGTGTGCAAATTTTCAAGTCAATCGGATGTGTTTTTGATGGTTTCGGCATCCTTGGTGAAATTTAAAAATTCCAAAGTTCATAGTCTTGAATTTGATGTGATTTTGGTGTTTCTGCGTTATTTTAGGTGTTTCGAGGGCCCGACTAAGTTTGAATAAGGTTAGGGGACGTGTTGGTATATTTGGTTGGGGCCCTGAAGGGGATCGGGATTGATTTCGTATGGTTAACAGAGGTTTGGACTTAGGAATTTGCAGCAAAGCTGCTGCTGGTGCCATTTTTCTGGTGTGGTCGCACCTGCGGATGGGGAGCTGCAGGTGCTATGGCTGCAGGTGCGATGGTCCTTGTGAAGGTGTGGAAGAAAAGGGCCTGGCCAAGGAGCTCAGGTGCAAGAAGAGGGTCGCAGGTGCGGAAGTCCAGATTTTTAGTCATTTTCGCAGGTGCGCACCTGAGACCGCTGGTGCGGGTCCGTAGGTGCGGAAAATCTCCGCAGGCGCGGAAATCGCTGGGCAGATAGTATAAAAGGGGTGCCTTCGCGAAATTTCACCCATTCTTCACCATTTGTGGACGGGTTTGGAGCTTTGAGCAGTGTTTTTCAGAGGAAAATTGAAGGTTATCGATTGGGTAAGTTGCTTGGACCTTGTCTCTTGTGTTTCTGATGGTTTTACTTCTGTTAGTCATGAAATGGGTAGGAATTTAGGGAGGAAAATGGGTAATTAGGGCTTGTGTTTAGGATACTTTAAAATGGGAATTTGAGGGGTCATTGGGACTCCGATTTCAGTGTTCTTGGTATGTATAGAATCGTGGGAGGATGAGGATTCTCGTGGTGTGAATATTTTTGAATTTCGAGACGTGGGCCTCGGGTCGGGTTTGGCAAATTTTCGAAAATTGTACCTAATTTTGATAGTTTTCGATTGGGATTCGTCTCCCTAGCATATTTTGATGTTATTAACCTGATTCTGGTAGACTCGGAGCATTTGGGAGCTAATTCGAGGGGCAAGAGCACCGCGGAGTAGCTTTTGGGCTATTTTGAGGTAAGTAACGATTGTAACTCTAAACCTGAGGGTATGAAACCCTGGTATTTTATATTGTTTTGGTAAATGAGGTGACGCACATGATAGGTGACGAGCATGTGGGCGTGCACTGGTAAGGATTGTGACTTGGTCCGTCCTGTAGCGACTATTAAGCCGCATATTCGATTTGAAACCTTACGACATCCTGTATTTTAGAAATTTATACTTGTTTATGGGTTGTAAGTCATATTTGGGGCCTTGTGCTGACCTGTTTAGACCTTCAGAGGTACTTTTATGCTATTCTCACAGTATCCTGATAGAACAATGGTGAACCCAGTCATGCTTTCTACTTGTTGTTATTTTCACTGTTATCACACTGTTTTGCGACACTGAGAGGTATTTTGGGGCTGAGTCCCGTGAGTTGAGATGGGTTGCCCGAGTGGCTTGCGAGGATTACTAAGTGAGGTCGAGAGCCGGATATGTGAGGATAGTTATGGATCGGGCTGCACGCCGCAACAATATATATGTTATATATTACATATGGATCGGGCTACACGCCTCAACAATATATATTATATATGGATCGGGCTACATGCCACAACAATATACATTTTGGATCGGGCTGCATGCCGCAGCATTATACATTTTGGATCGTACTTCAGACTTTTGTAGTAGCAAGTCACTATATTGTACATTGTGTTTATAGTCCTAGATGCTCATGACAGTTGACTCCAGAGGTTTGGGTCGGCATTAGATTTTGATCGTTTGGGTTATTATTTTTTTGTTGAACTTGTCCTAAAAAGGAAATCTTTATCGGAACGTACGTATATATGTGTTATATACAGAAAATTTTGATTTCATTATGTTATAGGGCTAGCCTAGTTACGATAGGCGCCATCACAACCCTTGCTGATTTGGGTTCGTGACAAGTTGGTATCAAAGCCTAGGTTACATAGGACTCAATGGTCATGAGCAGGTTTAGTAGAGTCTTGCGAATCGGTACGGACACGTCTGTACTTATCTTCGAGAGGCTGCAGAACCCTTAGGAACAATCTCATTTTTCTTGAATTCTGTCGTGCCTTTTTTTTGATTCTGGAAATCTAAACTTCTGTTGTTTCATTCTCTCATAGATGGTGAGGACTCCCGCTACCGATCTGGGTGATCAACCACCAGCTAGACCAGCGAGAGGTCGAGGCCGTGGTAGAGGTAGGGGACCAACTGGGGGAGTACCAGAGGGTCCACCTACCATTCAGGATCAGTTCCCCGCCGCAGATGCTCCAACGGGACAGGCTCAGGCACCGGCGGTGCCTATTGTTATTCCGGGTCTTCAGGAGACCTTGGCTCAGATCTTGACTGTATGTACCACCCTTGCTGAAGCAGTTGCTGCTACTTCTCAGGCCGGGGGAGACAGTCAGACTCCAGCTGCCCAGACATCTGAGCAGGTTACTCAGGGCCTTCACACACCGGGGGCAGTTCCAGCCCAGCCAGTTGCTCCAGTTCAGGACTTTGTGGTTCCAACTATGCCAGATGATGAGCAGCATAGGCTAGAGAGATTTAGTAGACTTCAGCCTACGACATTCAGTGGTGCTGAGGGCGAGGATGCCCAGGGTTTTCTGGATAAGTGTCAGAGGATGCTTCGTACTGCTGGGATTCTGGAGACCAGCGGGGTCTCCTTTGCTACTTTTCAGTTTTCTGGTGATGCTTTCACTTGGTGGGAGTTGTTTGAGAGGCGTAGACCTGTTGGTTCAGCACCCCTCACCTGGCAGCAGTTCTCCACTATCTTCTTGGAGAAGTATGTACCCCAGTCTCATAGGGAGGAGCAACGCAGGCAGTTTGAACAGCTGCGTCAGGGGAAGATATCAGTGATGCAGTATGATATGCAGTTTTCAGAGTTGGCTCGTCATGCCACCGAGTTGGTCCCAACTGATAGGGAGAGGATTAGGAGGTTCGTGGATGGCCTCACTTATCAGCTCTGCCTTTTTATGACTCGGGAGAGGGTATCAGGTGCTACCTTCGAGCAGGTTGTTGATATTGCTCGAGATATTAAGTCGGTTCACCGCCAGGAGCAGGAGGAGAGGGAGGCCAAGAGGCCTCATGGATCTGGTGATTCTAGTGGTGCTCCTTCCAGGGGGTAGTTTCAGCATGGTAGAGGCCATTCTTTCAGGCCTCCTCAGTCAGTCCGCCCAGCCTATAGTGGTGCATCTTCGGGGCATGGTCCCCATAGTTCTCAGCCAGGACATTCTTCATTCGGTGCCCTTCCAGCCCATAGTACAGCTCGAGCACCACCAATTCAGTGTTCCTCTATGCATGATTCTTCTAGTGGCCATTCTGGTGCCAAGGGTTTCTATCAGTCCCCGTCTCCTGCACCAGGGAGTTGTTATGAGTGTGGAGAGTTCGGGCATATGAGGAGGCACTGCCCTCATCCTCTTAGAGGTCCATCTCAGCTGAGGATCCAGCCTTCAACTTCAGCTCCAGTTACTTCACCACCCACCCAGGCAGCCAAGGGTGGTAGTCAGTCAGCTAGAGGCCGCCCTAGAGGGGGAGGTCAAGCAGGTGGAGGTCAGGCCCGTATGTATTCGTTTCCAACCAGGCCAGATTCTATGGACTCCGATATAGTGATCGCAGGTATTATCTCAGTCTGTCGCCGAGATGCTTTGGCTTTATTTGACCTTGGTTCTACATATTGCTATGTTTCATCATATTTTTCCCATTTTCTGTATATGCCTCGTGAGTCTCTAGTTACGTCTGTCCATGTGTCGACTTCGGTGGGCGATACTATTGTTGTGGACCATGTGCATCGATCATGTGTGATATTTATTGGGGGTCTGGAGACCCGGGTGGACCTATTTCTACTCAGCATGGTCGATTTTGATGTGATATTGGGAATGGATTGGTTATCTCCGTGTCATGCTGTTCTTGATTGTCACGCTAAGACCGTGACCCTAGATATGCCAGGACGTCCGAGGGTTGAGTGGAGAGGTTCTTCTCAGTATGTGCCTAGCAGAGTGATTTCCTACCTGAAGGCCCAACATATGGTTGAGAAGGGGTGTTTATCGTATCTGGCTTTTATGAGGGATGTCAGTGGTGAGACTCCCGCTATTGATTCGGTTCCTGTGGTCCGTGACTTTCCGGACGTGCTTCCTGCAAACCTGCCAGGCATGCCACCTGACAAGGACATTGACTTTGGTATTGACCTGGTGCCAGGCACTCAACCTATTTCTATTCCACCTTATCGTATGGCACCAGTGGAGCTGAAGGAATTAAAGGAGCAGCTTCAGGAACTCCTAAACAAGGGGTTCATTCGGCCTAGTGTGTCACCTTGAGGTGCACCAGTGTTGTTTGTGAAGAAGAAGGATGGTTCTATGCGCATGTGTATTAATTATCGGCAGCTGAACAGGGTTACGGTGAAAGAACCGGTATCCTTTGCCTCGTATAGATGACTTGTTTGATCAGTTGCAGGGTGCCAGGGTATTTACCAAGATTGACTTGCGTTCTGGCTATCATCAGTTGAAGATTCGGGGGCCCGACATTCCGAAGACTGCCTTCAGGACTAGATATGGTCATTATGAGAATCTGGTTATGTCATTCGGGTTGACCAATGCCCCAGCAGTCTTTATGCACTTGATGCACAGTGTATTTCAGCCTTATCTGGATTCTTTCATCATTGTGTTTATTGACGATATCTTGGTGTATTCTCGATCTCGAGAGGATCATGAGCAGCATTTGAGAGTCGTGCTTCAGACCTTGAGGGAGAAGAAATTGTATGCAAAATTTTCAAAGTGTGAGTTCTGGCTTGATTCAGTAGCGTTCTTAGGGCACGTGGTGTCCAGTGAGGGTATTCAGGTTGATCCAAAGAAGATAGAGGCAGTGCAGAGCTGGCCTAGACCGTCCTCGGCTACTGAGATTCACAGTTTCATTGGTTTGGCAGGGTACTATCGTCGTTTTGTAGAGGGATTTTCGTCTATTGCAGCACCTATGACCAGGCTGACCCAGAAGGGTGCTCAGTTCAGGTGGACTGAGGAGTGTGATGAGAGCTTTCATAAGCTCAAGTCAGCTTTGGCTACAGCTCCGGTATTGGTTTTGCCTACGGGTTCAGGTTCTTATACAGTTTACTGTGACGCCTCGAGAGTTGGCCTTGGAGAGGTTTTGATGCAGGACGGTAGGGTGATTGCGTACGCATCCATAAAGTTGAAGGTGCACGAGAATAATTATCCAGTGCACGATCTTGAGCTAGCATCTATTGTCCACGCCTTGAAGATTTGGCACCATTATTTGTATGGAGTGCATTGTGAGATTTTCACTGATCACCGTAGTTTGCAGCATCTGCTTAAGCAGAAGGACCTGAATTTGCATCAGAGGAGATGGTTGGAGCTTCTCAAGGATTATGACCTCACCACTCTATATCATCCGGGGAAGGCCAATGTAGTGGCCGATGCCCTGAGTCGCAAAGCGTAGAGTTTGGGGAGTCTAACCTACTTTCCAGCAGCAGAGCGACCTTTAGCACTTGATGTTCAGGCTTTAGCAGGTCATTTGGTGATATTGGATCTATCAGAGCCCCCGCGGGTATTGGCTTGTGTAGCCTCCAGGTCTTCTCTTTATGATCAGATTAGAGCCCGCCAGTATGATGAGCCACACTTGCTCGTTCTTCAAGACAGGGTCCATCGCGGTGATTCCAGGGATGTAGTTATTGGTGATGATGGGGTCATGAGGATGCAAGGCCGGATTTGCGTTCCCAATGTGGATGGACTTCGAGACTTGATTCTAGGTGAGGCCCATAGTTCGCGGTATTCCATCCATCCGGGTGCCGCAAAGATGTACCAGGATCTGAGACAACATTATTGGTGAAGGCGGATGAACAGGGATATTGTTGAGTTCGTGACTTGGTGTCTCAACTGTCAGCAGGTCAAGTAGGAGAACCAGAGACCGGGTGGATTGCTTCAGAGATAAAATATTCCAAAGTGTAAGTGGGAGCGACTCACCATGGATTTTGTAGTTGGGCTCCCACGGACTTTGAGGAGGTTTGATGCGATATGGGGTATTGTGGATCGGCTAACAAAGTCCGCGCACTTCATTCCTATTGGTACTACTTATTCTTCGGAGCGGTTAGCTGAGATTTACATTAGGGAGATTTTCCGATTGCATGGGGTTCCAGTTTCTATCATTTCTGACAGAGGTACTCAGTTCACATCTTAGTTTTGGTGGGCCGTGCAGAGGGAGTTAGGTACTCAGGTTGAGTTGAGCACAGCGTTTCATCCTCATACCAACGGGTAGTCAGAGCGTACTATTCAGATTTTGGAAAATATGTTGTGTGCCTGTGTCATTGATTTTGGGGGTTCATGGGACCAGTTTCTGCCACTCGTGAAGTTTGCATATAATAATAGTTATCAGTCGAGTATCCAGATGGCTCCGTATGAGGATTTATATGGTAGGAGGTGTAGATCTCTGGTTGGTTGGTTTGAGTTGGGCGAGGCTAGGCTATTGGGCACAGACTTGGTTCAGGATGCATTGGGTAAGGTGAAGTTGATTCAGGAGCGGCTTTGCACGGTGCAGGCTAGGCAGAAGAGTTATGCGGACCGGAAGGTCCGAGATGTGTCTTTCATGGTTGGGGAGAAGGTGCTGCTGAAGGTGTCACCCATGAAGGTTGTTATGAGGTTCGGGAAGAGGGGCAAGTTGAGTCCCTGGTTCATTGGGCCTTTTGAGGTGCTTCAGAAGATTGGAGAGGTGGCTTATAGACTTGCCTTGCCACCTAGATTATCGAGTATTCATCCAGTGTTCCATATTTCGATGCTCCGGAAGTATGTTGGTGACCCGTCTCATGTTTTGTACTTCAGCACGATTCAGCTCGAGGGTGATATGTCATATGAGGTAGAGCCAGTGGCTATTTTGGGTCGTCAGGTCAGGAGGCTGAGGTCTAAGGATATAGATTCAGTGAAGGTTCAGTGGAGAGGGAAGCCGGTGGAGGATGCCACCTGAGAGACCGAGCGGGAGATGCGGAGCAGATATCCTCACTTATTTGAAACTCCAGGTATGTTTCTATACCCGTTCGAGAACGAACGTTTGTTTAAGAAGGGGAGGATGTAACGACCCGGTCGGTCGTTTCGAGAATTTTAGCCGTTTTCCCTATTTATGCTTTATCATAAGTTGCTTAGACTATTTATGATGTGTTAGGGTCGGTTGGTTCGGGTTCGGAGTGGTCGTGGTGAGAATTGAGACACTTAGTCTCTCAAATTAATCTTGTAGTTAGAAAAGTCAACTGGGAGTTGATTTCTTGGTTAACGACCTCGGAATGAGGATTTTATTTCTCAGATGGCTTCGTTAGGTTATTTGAGACTTAGGAGTGTGTTCGGAATATAGTTTTGATGTCCGGTGTAGAATTAGGCTTGAATTGGCGAAAGCTAGTTTTTGGCAATTTCCGGTCGGCAGTGGAAAATAGGCTATCGGGGTCAGAATGGAGTTCCGGAAGTTGGAGAAGGTTCGTAACGTCATTTTGGATATGTGTGCAAATTTTCAGGTCAACCGGATGTGTTTTTGATGGTTTCAGCATCCTTGGTGAAATTTAGAAATTCCAAAGTTCATAGGCTTGAATTTGATGTGATTTTGGTGATTCCGCATTATTTTTGGTGTTCTGAGGGCCCGACTAAGTTTGAATAAGGTTAGGGGACGTGTTGGTATATTTGGTTAGGGCCCCGAGTGGGCTCGGGATTGATTTTGAATGGTTAACAGAGGTTTGGACTTCGGAATTTGGAGCAAAGCTGCTGCTGGTGCCATTTTTCTGGTGTGGCCGCACCTGCGGATGGGGAGTCGCAGGTGCGATGGTCCTTGTGCAGGTGCGGAAAAAAGGGGCCTGGACAAGGAGCGCAGGTGCGGACGCCTGGTCGCGCCTGTGAGCCCGCAGGTGCGAGAAGAGGGCCGCAGGTGCGGAAGTCCATATTTTTAGTCATTTTCGCAGGTGCGCACCTGGGACCGCTGGTGCGAGTCCGCAGGTGCGGATATCACTGAGCAGAGAGTATAAAAAGGGTTCCTTCACGAAATTTCACCCATTATTCACCATTTGTGGACATGTTTGGAGCTTTGAGTAGTGTTTTTCAGAGGAAAATTAAAGTTTATCGATTGGGTAAGTTGCTTGGACCTCGTCTCTTGTGTTTGTGATGGTTTTTCTTCTGTTAGTCATGAAATGGGTAGGAATTTAGGGAGGAAAATGGGTAATTAGGTCTTGTGTTTAGGAGACTTTAAAATGGGAATTTGAGGAGTTATTGGGACTCCGATTTCAGTGTTCTTGGTATGTATAGAATCGTGGGAGGATGAGGATTCTCGTGGTGTGAATTTTATCGAATTCTGAGACGTGGGCCCGGGGCCGGGTCTGGAAAATTTTCGGGAATTGTACCTAATTTTGATAGTTTTCGATTAGGGTTCGTCTCCCTAGCATATTTTGATGTTAGTAACCTGATTCTGATAGATTCGAAGCATTTAGGAGCCGATTCGAGGGGCAAGAGCACCGTAGAGTAGCTTTTGGGCTATTTTGAGGTAAGTAATGATTGTAACTCTAAACCTGAGGGAATGAAACCCCGGTATTTTATATTGTTTTGGTAAATGAGGTGACGCGCATGCTAGGTGACGAGCAAGTGGGCGTGCACCGATAGGGATTGTGACTTGGTTCGTCTCGTAGCGACTATTAAGCCGCGTATTCGATTTCAAACCTTACGACATCCTTTATTTTAGAAATTTATACTTGTTTATGGGTTGTAAGTCATTTTTGGGGCCTTGTCCCGACCTGTTTATGCCGTCAGAGGTACTTTTACGCTATTCTCACACTATCCTGATAGAACAATGGTGAACCCAGTCATGCTTTCTACTTGTTGTTATTTTCACTGTTATCATACTGTTTTGAGACTCTGAGAGGTATTGGTCCCGTAAGTTGAGATGGGTTGCCCGAGTGGCTTGTGAGGATGACTAAGTAAGGCCGAGAGCCGGATATGTGAGGATAGTTATGGATCGGGCTGCACGCCGCAACAATATATATGTTATATATTACATATGGATCGGGCTGCACGCTGTAACAATATATATTATATATGGATCGGGCTGCACGCCGCAGCAATAAACATATTGGATCGGGTTGAACGCCACAACAATATAGCGCTTGGGCTGTAGGAGCCCCTCCGGAGTCTGTACACAAACCTAGTGGGCGCAGTCGACTATTATATGGATCGGTCTGCACGCCGCATCATATGTTATATGGATCGAGCTGCCCGCCGCAGTAGTTGTGTGTATTCATGGTACTTGTTGAGTGCGAGTGTTTAGTGTGAGCATGAGATACTGATAGTGGAGTCACGAGTGACTGAGATACCTTGTTATGAGAGATGATGTGCCTGGATGACTGTTACGTTGTGAATTTTACTGCTTTTCCCTCCCTTCTTTATCTGAGACTTCTAATAAAAGTTGAATTACTGTTTTATGAAATCATGATTTATAAATGCTCGTCACAACACTCAAGTTTTTAGTTACTTTGATTACTTACTGAGTTGGCATACTTACATTACTCCCTGCACCTCTGTGTGCAGATCCAGGTACCGGACCATCCCGCTAGGTTATTTTCGGACGTGCTAGGAGTTTGTTCGAGGATCGAGGTAGCTGCTCAGCGTCCCCAGTTCACCTCCTTTCCTTTCCCTCAGTTCATCGTTTTGTCTTTTGTACTTCAGGCTTTTATAGTAGCAAGTCACTTTATTGTACATTGTATTTATAGTCCTAGATGCTCATGATAGTTTACTCCAGAGGTCTGGGTCGGTATTAGATTTTGATCATTTGGGTTATTATTTTCTTATTGAACTTGTCCTAAAAAGGAAATCTTTATCGGAATATAAGTATATATGTGTTATAAACGAAAAATGTTGATTTCGTTATGTTAGAAGGCTAGCCTAGTTACGATAGGCGCCATCACGGCCCTTGTTAATTTGGGGCCGTGACACTTAGTACAGTCTTGGGTAGATGCTTTATTTTTGTCTTTAATGGAGTCTCCAAGACCCATTGCATCTAAATAGATTTCAGCATCCAAGACCCATGTCATATAGTTCTTGCCCGAAATTTCCAGGGCAACAAAATTCTTTTCATAATACCAGTCATAATTAAAAAGAGGAGAAAAGTTATACCTTAATCTTCTCAAAGAGCTTCTTGAGATGGTAGAGTCTCGTGCTGATAACGTGTAATAAAACAATAAAAGAAGAAGAACAATATTGTAGAGAAAGAGAGAGGAAATTCTTATTGAATTTTGGGATGATTTATAATGGAATAGGACCCCTCTATTTAGAGGGAAAGATTGATTTAGCCACCAAGTAAAATCCCTAAGATCTCTCTAAAATATAGACATTCACCTTAAATAGAATTTTATTTATAACATAATTAAACTTATAGCGTGATTTATAGACAAGTGAAGATTTGGTCCTAAAAATGATAAATGAATTAAATAAAATACAAACTTAATGTCCGAATCGAGATAAAATAGCAGATAGCTTCGTTCCAGGAGCAAGGCTTCCGAAGGCTGCAATAGGAATGACATTAGACAGAAAATAAAATATTCTTTAGTTTGGAAACAGTATGTAGCATAAGTTTGTTAGAATTTTCATGTCCTACAACAGCTGTGGAAGTCCCTACTTGTAGTTATTCCTAGGGAACAAAATCCTAAGATCAAGCTCCTCTTAAATGATAATACTGGGGTCATTGATGAATATGTAACAGTAGGCCACGAATGCCAAATTCTCTGCAACGACTTGTGAATTTAATACTGAGGAATATTCTTCATTAAATGTCATCGTGACAAATATTCATTCACTCCCATTAATTATGTTTCCTTCGGGATCTACCTGGTGCCAACTGAGGTTGTTGTCCTCAATTTTGGTTTCCACTCACTTCATCTTACGTCTGTCTCCAGTTTCACGTGTCACGTTATCATTCGAGCATTTAATATAAACTGATTTTACCCTATACAATAATTTAGAGGGTTATTAAAGTAGCTATGATGGACCTCAACTGACAGCGCAAGGGCAAAGTCTGCAATCTGTGAAATTGGAACACTTTATTCTTTCCAAATTAATCGGGGGTGGCCATTGAAGAATAAAAAACATAAAATATAAAAATATAACGAATTTATTAAATATGAGCCTCAGCTACTTTCCAATGAAAATTGAGTACAATTTTACTAATGATATTCTTACTTCCATCAATGAGCTTCGATTTTTACGTATCCTTCACTTTACGATCTCCTATGGGATTGAAGTTAGAAAGATAACGTTACAATCAGACAATTGTGAGATTATCTTTGAATTTGAATTGGATAATTAAGATTGCTTAGTGTTTGAGTCTAGTTTAACAACTAATACATATAAGATTCAAATAATTCAATGAGTAAATATTATATAAATATAACTTTGACCCTCCTCTGCCAACTTCCTTTCCAACTTAATTTTCATATTTCTTCACAATTCAGCAGCCATTTGTTCACGTTCTTCTTGCAACTTCTTATCCATCTCGGCTTGCATCTCTTGAAGCACAATATCAATAGCGGAAGACACGCTGACCTCTACATTTCTCTGTTGAATGTTACTCTTTTTAAGAGGATTCTTTCCGCCACGAACATAGCATGTTCTCTCACCAAGTACGGAGGATAAAATCTCATCTCTAATAATGGGATGCTCGACCTCCTCAGATTGTTGTTGATCGATAACTTCCTGGAGTTGACCCTGCATATATGCACAATCATTTAAATCAAAACATAATAAAACATATTAAATGAAACTTACAGAAACGGAGAATTTTCAAGTGTTTTTAGATAATTACATGAATTTGGTGGGATTGTGAATCCAACCACACCAGTTTGCCTCTATCATCCTTGCGTGTATGTTGGATCGCCCAAACTTTATCTGGTGTGTCCAATTCTCCAGTAATAGGATTTCTCTGCAATATAGTTATGGAGAAAAAAAATATATAAGCAAATATATAAATATGTAAATAATAAAGAAGCATATGTGATAGTAGGGGACTAAATACATTTTTACCGTAGATTCCTCTACTTCTGCAAAAGACTTTGTACCATAAGTATGCTTAGTTATTTGCTTTTCTATTTCTTTTGTTCCTTTCACTTACAACCTGTAAGTAAACAGATTAATAAATCACCATTCAAAGAGACAATCTTCAGGTATTAAGTTAATACCTTAAATTTCGGACTTTCAAAAAAAATATTGTATTAGGTATTTCCAATCCTCAAGCTCAACATCTTCAGGTCGAAGAGACAATCTTTCTTCATTAGTACTGTACTTGGAGTACAGAATGCTGAGTCAAGTTTTCCATGCTCTAAAAAATCTTTGTATAGTGATAATTACAAAGGCCTGAAACCTATGCTCTCGCAACCCGCTGCAAACTTCAAACTTCTTACACTGATCTCCCACCCTAAGCCTTTAACAAGGAAATTTCTAACCATAGAACATGTTATTCCTGAAAAATAACACATAATCTTTCAGCCATTCTAAATGTCAGTTACATTTGGACTATGTCCAGTTCCTATCAGATTTACAGTATATTCAGCAGACTCAAAAGTGTCGAATTAGGTGTAGTATATCTCACCATAAGCAAATAAATGAGATTAACTCTTCCTCAAAACAACAATTAGCTACTACCAACAATATTTTTGGATGAAAATCTGTACAAGTAAACATTTATATCCCCAAATTTTCCTCAACACAATTCATTAAGTAACAACATAATATTGCTCATCCCATCATTGCTTATTTTTCTTTTATAGCAATTGTTCATCTGAAAAACTTTCAAAAATTGCTTGCCACATCACACACTCCCATAATAGATACTACTAATTAAATACAGAGAGGCACCATAACAACAACTTGGAGTAAGTTCCATCCCGAGACCTGGCAAGCGAGCCTCAGAAAATAACTCAAGACCATATTGATTTACAATCATCAAAACCAATGTGAAAAGAGAAAAAATAGAAATGCAAATTCCAAAGTCCCAAAGCATAGCGTAACTTAGGGATTTGAGAGCCTACTGAGAATCATTTGCACCCAAATTTCTAGATTGTTAACAGTTTATCTATATATGAAAAGAAAAAATAGTTGGACAGTTTGTTAAATGGAGAAAGAAGACATGATACACCAGAAATAATTATTCTACCTTACAATTAAAAAAGAAACAAGAACATAGAGATTGACTACATACAAAACTTTTACTGATTAAACAAAATTCAGAACCTAATAAAAATTCAATCTTTACATTAAAAAAAAAACCAAAACTAATATTCATATAATTTCACTTTTTTCACAAAACTCATAATGATTCTCCCCTATGCTCATGGCGTAAAACTCAAAGAGAAAAAAGAACACAGAGATTGATCACATAGCTCAAATTTTACTTATTCAAACAATTCAAGAACCCCATAAAAAGCCAAACTTTACATTAAAATAAGAATCCAAAACTCAAATTCATACAACTCCACCTTATCCATAATATTTCTGATAAACACACACACAAGAAAAATAGAAAAATTCAATAACCCCATAAAAATACAAACTTTATATTAAAATAAGTGTTTAACCAAAGAATTAGACCCTTTGACTAAAGATTCTTTTAAGATGAATACGGGTTACTGATAATCAAGGTAATGGAGAAAAATTAATAAGAGATAATATTGCAGAAATATAAAAAATCGAAGTTAATTGTATTCGAGAATCAGATGCTTTACAAGTTGTATTCCTATCCCTTATATAGGAGATTCTTATAACATACGACTCTTGCTATGGTTACTCATTAATGACTAATTATGACATTAATGGGGCATTACAAAGAATAACGATAATTGGGGTTCAGTTACATAACGTTCGAGTAATCAATTGTGGGTCTTTGAATATGCCCGTAGCTTTGTCTAGATTCATTCTGACCGTGCCTCTCTCCCGTTTTAATCAAGTTGAGTTTCCCGTGGCTGATAAGTTCGTGGGTTTACTGAACCGTGCCTCTTTGTACCGTACCTCTTCAAAGAATCACGTCCAGCTGTCGTATTCCTGTGTCCACGTGACTGGCTGAGTTGTCAAAAGCTGGCTTACGTGTGAAACTCTTTTTTACCAATACAGATAGTCCCCCCACTTACCGTATATTCAACGATTAATATTTGGTAAGTGGATATTCATTTATGGGGGGAATATTTTGCCGCCACTTTTCCTTGAATCATTGTATCCTTCTCTGCACCATAGGCGTCGTTTGTCACTTCCATTTAATGCTCATAACACGTGTCCTTTTCGGATTGGTTCTATATTTACACGGCACCTTTTAGGATTTTTTGTGGCTTTTCCAGTCCCAAAGTGACATCTTCAATTATGACTTTTCATCATTATTTTCCTTTTTCTTCATGTTTGACGGTTGTCTTCAAGTATTAATACACTTTTTCTTTTATTTGCTTCCACGAAACACTTTTCTAACTTTGTCTTTTGTAAAGAACTTTCTCCGTTGCCTTTGTAAACATGTCTTCTTCAAACCAACCTCAAAGAGTAAAAGATATTGAAAGTTTAACGCCATCTTCTGCTGCGAATAGGAGTCAGAGATGTGGTAGACTTAGAAGTCTAGGATCCACTCCTTTGAGGGGCTCCTCTTCTTATCAGATAGTTCCTCCTCCTTCCACTAGATCTCCAGTTTCTCCGAGGTTTAGGGTTTCTCGGTCTTTGTCTAGAGGTAGAGACGAACGCCTTCGTGAACCTGGAGTCGATGAAATTGTCCCTACTGAGTTTTTTTTTGCTAGGGATAGTCAAGTTCTTGTAGATCAATCTTCTTCTCTTGATAGTGTCGAAAGATACCCAACCCTTATAACTGAGGGTCAGATTTCCCTTGTTCGTAGGGAGTGCTTTTGGAGGTCTGACTTTCTTGTCTATATTCTGAATAGTAATCAAAGAATAACATCTTACAAGACGGGGTATTCTTTTGTTTATACGTATCCTTTAACTTTAGGGTTTAGACCCCCCATTGACCCAGTTATAATTGAATTTTGCCATTTTTCAATATCTACTTAGGACAAGTTGGCCCGCTTGTGTGGCGAGTTGTCGCATGTCTTAGGAGTTTGGATTATTTAGCCTCGGTTCCTTTTACCTTCAACCACCTTATTCATCTCTACTCTCCTACCTTATTTCGTGAAGAGGTTTTCACTCTGATTGCTAGAAGCAAAAGAGTGCTGGTAACCCCTAGAGATGATAAGGATAGGGGTTGGTACCTCCGATATGTTGTTATATCCACTGTTGGTTTAGTGGGTGAAGAAAATCTTCCCTTCCCTGAGAAGTGGAATCGCGCACGTGAGTATGCTTTAGCTCATATTTACTTTTTCTTGTTTTGACTTGAGATGTTTTATTAACACCGTATTTGTTTTTTTCTTCTCTCAGCAATTATGAATATTGTTGAGAAAGTCTCCGGTATTCGTGATTGGGTAGAAAAATTGTTGTCTGTTGCTCCTTCAGAAGAGATATCTTAGAAGTACCTCGCTGGGAGGTATGGTTGGCAAGTAAAGACCCACGGTAAGTGAAGCTCTTGTTCTTGCTTCGTTCCTTACTCGAGTCTCTTTTTTTGTCGCTTAACTTTTTCCCTTTTAATAGGGTTCTCTACTCGTGGGGTGTCTGCTTCATCTATCCCGAAGATGTCCTTGGCTCAGGCCCAGGAAATTATTGTTGGTTCATCTTCCTCGAAGAGGAAGATTAGTGAGTCTCGTTCCGTAGAAGAAGAAGAAGAGGGTGCTTTAGTGCACATGCCACGAAAAAGGCAAATGGTTTTAGATGATGAGCTTATAGCCTTAACCTCGCCTTCCGTGTTTGTGATTGAGCCCCTGTCCTTGATGATGTTTCACATTCCCCTATTCATGAGGGTGTTGATATTGCTCCTGACGACATCCCTTTGGCTGCTGTCTTTCATGATTCTTTGAGAGAAGCTGTTTTGTCTGTTCCTTTGGCTATTTCAAGTTTTGCTGTTGCTTTGCCCGTAACTTCTTCAACTCTTCAAATCTCTGTGCCTGCTGCTTTGCCCGTGGCTTCTCCAGCTCCTCAACCTTCCGTGCCTATTGTTGTTCCATCTCTGTCTGCTTCCATGCCTTCCGTTAGGGAAGCAGGATCTTCCAGCAGAGAGATGCGGCAGGTGGTAATAGAGGTTCCAGCTGAGGGGAATCTTTTAAAGAAAACGGGTGAGCCCGAAGTGTGGCTCAAGCCTTTGATAGGTCCCTCTGAGAAAGCAAAGCTAGCCAGCCACGATGCTCTTACATGGGCCAATGAGGTTGTGCATTCTTCTTTAAAGGTATGATGCAAGTTATCCTCTTTAACTCTCGTATATGAAATTTACCATATCTAACTGGTTTATTTCTTGTAGATTAACCTTATATGCATGGAGCTTATGAAGAGGATTTCAAACACAGACCAAGAGACAGAAGAGTTGCAGGACGATGTTGATAATTGGAGAGCACAGTATGATAGCCTAAGTATTGACATGGATGCTTTAGAAGAGGAAATGAGTACCTTGAAGCGGCAGATGAGACTCATGGTAGCAGAACTGGAAGTGGAGAGGGCTTCTTGCAGTCAGGCTGATAAAGATAAGAGCTTTTTGGAGTCTTCGTTCACGGAGCAGTTGTCTCGTGCCTCAGAGGAGATTAGAGACTTGAAGAACTTGTTGGGGCAGAAGGAGGAATACTCAGGCGAGCTCGTGCAATCACTCACTCGTACTCAAGAAGACCTTCGTAGGGCTTTAGACAAAGCTCAAACTTTAGAGGAGTCGATTGTTCCATTAAGGGCCGCCCATGAAGCTGCGGAAGCGGAGAAGGACGGATTGAGAGCTGAGCTTCAAGTATGGGCAAAGGATTATGAAGATTTGGAAGAGGTCGCTGCTATCGATGTGAGTTGGGCGTATATGGATTCTCGCCTTGACACATTGATGGAAATGAGTCAAGAGGGTTTTGACCTTAGTGCTGAAATAGACAAAACTAAGGAAGCCATGGAGAAGGCTCAACAAGGTCATAACCTCTCTTCACCTGATGGTGAGATTCCAGCCGCTCATGCCTCTTCATCCCCAGTTGCTCCCGCTCCTTCTGCCACTGAAGTCAACCCCTCTCTTGAAAAGATTTAGTTGGTTTATCCCTTTTTTTTTTGTATCAATTGGTGGTTACCCCCAGTCCCATCGGGGGTAAATCTGGATTTCCTTAAAGTCCCCAAATGACAACTTAGGGGCACCACAATGTATATAAAAAATTTATATGGCTATGTGTAAGTTAATACTTAGTTTTAGCCGTTTTAATATATAAATGTTAGTTCGACTTTTGTTGAG
>MDKI01155573.1:0-24497 GCA_005239505.1 Nicotiana paniculata | reverse complement strand
AAAAAAAAAAAAAAAAAAAAAAATATATATATATATATATATATATATATATATATATATAATAATATAATAATGCCCGAATGAGTCCCCGAGTTGTTGTTATTGTCGAAATTTTTGAAACGGACCTAAATTGAGTAAAAAGTATCCCGAGACTTAAAGAATAAAATTTTCCAGAAAGTGGGTGTTATGCGACGCACTATGCGATTGCAAAGCGTGTATGCGGACCGCATAACGGTCGCATACCTGGGCAGATCACTGCCCCATTTGAGGTCAACTATGCGGCCAAATATGCGATCGCATTCCAGTTCTGCGAACCGCATAAGCTGTCACATTGTTGCCATTGATTTTGGGAGGGAAGTTATGCGACGCATTATGCAATCGCATAACGTGTATGCAGACCACGCAATGGTCGCATACCTGGGCAGTGTGATTCAAATTTTGGCCCATCTTGAGGGCCATTATGTGGTCGATTCTACAGACCGCATGTCAGGAATGCGATCGCATTCCTGACCGCATTTTTGTGTCGGGCCCAGTTTTTTTTTAATTTTAAACCCGACCCCAGTTCATTAAAAAAAACCCTCCCCTTCATTTTTAACCATTTTTCTGAGATATTAGAGAGAAGAAAGAATGGGTTCTAGAGAGAGAAAGTCCCAACTTCATCAAATTGGTCTTTCTTCATCACCCAAGCATGGAACTAATCAAGTAGAACACAAATTTCTTCACTCTAAGAGGTAAGCTTCTACCCTATTAACCCTAAATTTCCAGATTTTTGTTAAAATGAAACATGGGTAGGATAGTTCATAAAGATGGGGTTAAGAATCTTTCATGCATGTACCCATTTTATCATAATATAGTAAAGGAAAATAGGTTGGAGTAACCTTTCACTAAAAAGGGGTTATTTAATCTAAAGGAACACCTAGTGTTTGATAGAAAGCTCAAATGAGTTCAAGCCAAGTTCATGATTCCTAATTCTAAGTTTAAATGTGCCGCATTTTGAATTAGATTGAAGGTGCTAGAAGGTCCGGTGATTTGAGATAGAAATTAAGGAAAAATCCCGGTTCGAGGTATGTATGGCTAACTTTAACCTTCGTATAATCCTCTTGTTGGGTCCGAGTATACGGCATGTGTACCTTGTTTGGAAATATGTGAATTGATTGTTCAAATGTGCTGAGACGTAAGATTCTATTCTCTAATTTGTCCTTGTTGACTGTCGTGCTACCGTGCTATATGAGGTTGTGAAAAGTGTTTTGATGTGCCTATTTCATTATGTGCAAAGCTCGTAAAGGCTAAAGGGTATCGATATGAAAGGATGTTTAACGAATGAAAGATTATTGATGTGCCCAAGTGTGGGAATGTATATAATGGCTAAAAGCCGTGCGTGGAAAGTAATGAAAAATGGTATTGTGAAATGATTTAAATGAGTTGAACGATTATGGAAACACCGTGTACATGAATTTCTACTTGATGAGAGTTATGGTGCCTTGGGCCCAAATAAATAAATTGTTGATATGAACTTGTATTCCTTGAAATGGTAATTATTGTGATGTAATTGTTTGTGGTTGCTGTTATGAAACATGATTGTCAGGTGGGATCGGGTTGCGCGCCGCAACACAAAGTAATAAGCTTGATGAGGCGTGAGGTAATAGGGGTGGCCGAGGTAATAAGGATTGAATGTGATCATTATCACTACTGAATAGAAAATCTATGAACTCTTCATTATGATGATTTTGAAAAGGGAAAACGGAGAGATTGTGAAACTTGTTTGATTGTGGTTGTTTCTTTCCACGTGCATTGATTAATTGGTTCTATTACTGTCTCTTAATTGTGTACTGTTTGATTGTACTTGGGATAAAGTTTGTTTATACATACTAGTACTATTCCACAGTACTAACGTCCCTTTTGCCGGGGACGCTACATCTTTTATGTGGATGTAGGTGGGTCCATAGCAGGTAGCTCAGCTCGCCGTTAGTGGTGCTTTCTCCTCATCCTCTTTCAGCTGTACTGGTGAGCCCCACTTCCTCTCGGGGCCATGTGTAGTTCCTGCCATCTCCTTTTGAGTATATTATGTATTGTAAGGTATAGCCGGGGCATTGTTGCCGGCAAGTATTATATAAACTCCTAGCACTCTTAGAGGCTCCGTAGACACTATGTGGGTGAATATGTATATTTTGGGCAGTGGTTGTATTTGTTCGTAATCGTGGTCCGTATTGGGAAGTCTTGTATCTATTATGTATGTTTTGGAAAATCTAGTATAATAATGTAACATGAGGAAAAATTGGACTTATTGTGGTAATCACACACTTTTAATCTTATCTCAATATTTCACATAAATAATGCATGCTATAAATACGGGAAACACGTTGGGTAGGAAAGGCAAATCAGGTTCGCTTGACTGGGATCACCCGGTTGAGTGTCGGTCTCGTCCTTAGATTTTAGGGCGTGACACGAACTCCGGCTCCGCACTGAATAGATGGCTAACGCTCGGTATCTGCACCTGAATCTGCACACAACGATGCATGGAGTAACGTGAGTACCCCAACTCAGTAGTAATGAAAATAAATCAAGTCTAAGCGGCAAGAAACACATAAAAATCAATATCATCAATTCACAATATGCACAGTCTTTCTTTCCAACAGTATATACATAGATATATGAAATCATCATCCCTTAAAACCAACTTCTGAAAAATCCTTTGAAAAATGTATTTTTCAACAATTTCAGAATTAGAAATAACCGAAAGATGTAGTGTATAAATGAAATAAATCATAAGTAGCCCCTTGGGAAAAAACATGAATCATAAATCGCCCCTAGGGCAGAACATCACTCAGCACCTCACAGCCACATAGTATCAGCTCCTCGGGCAACCTCGTTGTCACTCATGCCTCCCAATCACTCATCACTCGGCACTCGGCACTCAGCACTCAGTAGGTACCTACGCTCACTGGGGGTGTGTACAGACACTAGAGGGGCTCCCTCGGCCCAAGCGCTAATATCAAGCCACCTCGTGGCGTATCATATCCTCACAATCAGGCCCTCAACCTCAGTCAGTCAGAACCTCTCAATAGCCCCTCGGGCGTATCAGTAAAACGGGGTGATGGACCCAAAACATCACTTCTGAATCTCAAAATAGTGTAAATCAGGCTGAGTTTCAAAAACTATTAAGCACAATATTACTGAGTGTAAATCATAAATACATAGTGAGGAAATAGGAGTAAAAAGTCTCCAAGGGGTCTAAACAAGTCGGCATGAGGCCCCAAACATTGCTTATAGCCCAAATATAGCAATAGTCTTTAGAACACAATTTAACATATGATTTAGAGTAAAATACGCAACTCAATAGTTGCCGTGGAGAGGACCAAGTCCAATCCAAATATCAGTGTGCGCTAAATACTCATCATCCGACATGTACGCCATTCTAAAAATAGTGAAAAATATGAAGTCCGGGGTTTCATACCCTTAGGACAAGATTTATAACCATTACTTACATCTACCGGGCCACAATACTAGTCCACGATGCTCTTTTCCCTCAAATTAGCTCCTGATTGCTCCGTATCTAACCAGAACCAGATTAACATCATCAATATACGATAAAGGAACACAAGCCAATCGAAAACGATCAATTTATACAAAAATCTCGAAATTCGGCCAAACCCAAGCCATGAGCCCACATCTCGAAATTCGACGAAATTTACATCATTACAATATTTGTCCTCCCACGATTCTATACATACCAAGAACACTAAAATCGGACCACAATTGCCCACTCAAATCCTCAAAAGAAAATTCCAAAGTCCATGCACCTTTCTTCCCCAAATTTAGGTTTAATTCCAACTAATTTCCGGTTTAATTACTTAGAAAACGACATATAAACGAGTTATGAAGTTGGAACCTTACCTCCAAGCGATCCCCTTTGATTTCTCCTTCAAATCCCTCTCAAATAGCTCTTAACTCGTTCAAAAATGGAGGAAAGAAATGAGCTAATCTCGCACAAATGGCCTTTAAAACATTCTGCCCAGCAATTAATTTCCTCAGTGCAATTGCATTTCTAGGGATACGTTCATGATGCACAGACTAGCCCACTCTATGCATTCACGTAAGAGCACACGCGTTCGCATAGCTCAACCAGTCAACCCCTCACGCGCCTCAGAACACCCCATGCGATCGCGGACCTTACCCACACGATCGCACTGCACACAGGACCCACTCTTACGCGATCACAGCCTCCACCCACGCGATCGCACTGCATAAAAACCCATGCTTCCCCCAACTAGACTATGCGATTGCATTCTTACCCACGCGATCCCATAGAAGGACACCAGAACAGAGTACCAGAAAAATTTGCAACTTCCAACATCCAAACTTGATCCGTTAACCTGTCAAAACACACCCGAGGCCCTCGGGATCTCAACCAAACACGCCACCACAACCCATAACCTTATTCAAACTTATTCGAGCCTTCTAAATACCAAAAACAACGCAAAAACACAAAAATTACATCAAATTCAAGCCCATGAACTTTGAAACTTCTAAATTTCACCAACGATGTCGAAACCAACCAAAACACATCTGATTGACTTGAAATTTTGCACACTTATCCAAAATGAAATTACGAACCTGATCCAACTTCTGGAATTCCATTCAGTCAAAGTATACACATATAAACAAATAATGGTTTGAAAAGATTCTCAGTCTAAGAACATATATGTAAGGGATAGGGGAGTATTAAGTTGTTTATCCTATAGGATCACATCAATGCAATGCCCGGTAATCACTCCTCAGTGAGGGGCTACACGTGACATTAGTGCACCGGTCATCATATCCATATCTACCCATTTCCCCATCCCTTAGCGGTTATTAAGCAAGTTTATTTAGTAATCTCTATGTGTGTTGTTACCCGTCCCTTCTTAATGGTCTTGGAGGAATTTAGGACCTCTAAGTATAGGTAGTTCTAGACAGACCCCTAAGGTTTTAAAAGAATGAAATTCTAAGCGACATGCAAGAACAAATAGGACTGATCAAATAAATGCAGGAAAGAAATTATGAGGCCCAGATTTACCTCCACAAGTAATGCACATAATCAGCACGTCTCAGACACAAACAAGAGGTAGTTATATTAGACAGGATCCTAAGCAGGATATATAAGTGAGTACCCATGCACAAAAATATGGAGCTTGTTTATAAACTCAGAAGCAGAGCCCTAATTAGTTTGTCTACTAATTTTTAAGTCTGTTATCCTTTATAAAGTTCATAAGTTGTTTTACCTAAAAGCATGTTGTTCTAGGTGTTACGAAAATACAGAGATTGTTACTAGTTTTATCTAAAACAAGATAATCATATGTGAGATTGTGTTATACCTGTTTTCATGAATCTGTAGTTCAAACTAGGCGTGGCTAAGCAGATACGAACGAAATCCTAGAGCATGGTATCTAATACGCACATATAAAATGCAGAATGGTTAAGACATGATTTTAGAATGCACAGCATTCCTAAAGCATGATTTCTAAATGCACAAAGAGTTATATGATGATTGAAACATGATTTTGAATGCACATGAGTAACAACTTTTATATTAATTTATTAGCCTAGGAGCAGGATTCCTAAGTGATAAACATAAGCCTAAATTAAGGATATGTTGTACGTTAAACAGTAAACATGAAAGCCTTAAAGACATGATATCTAATGCATGTTTGGCATGATTTGTATCAATATATGAGTCCTAAAAAATGGATTCTAAAGCAGATAGAAAATGTAAAAGCCTAAAAGGCATGCTTTCTACCCAATGACATTTATAAGATTATATATCTACCCTCCCCATTTCACTAGCCATCCCCAATATTCATTTACAAATAATTATTACATACAAGCTAAATAAATTACATAAATAGATAAATGAAAAGAAGAAGTTAAATTATAGGGATCCTGAAGTAGGCCCAAAAGTACCAAATTGTCCATAGCCTCATATGCCAAACTCACAGCCTTTCTCATGTCCAGGTGTGTCAGAGTTCCCTAAGGACCTCAAGGATCCCGGCAGTGCTCACACCTAGATTTCATAACCAGAACTGAGTAAGTGCAGTGCGAAAGAGCCAGCTCCAGTGCGTTAGAGTGCAGAGGGATCTCACAGGAATCCCAAGGAAGTCACACACTGGAGGGGCAGAACCTAAGGACCTAAGAGTAGAGTGGGAGTGCTTGACATAGTTTTGAAAATTTTTGGTATAAAAAATTATTTGAAAAAGACTCAGTTAAATGAAGAAGTCTTATAAAATAGGAGTTGTTTAATAATAAAATAGTTTGAACAAGAACAATGTCAACCAAACAAATAACATATCAGCTATAGGGCAAGCAGATTCCACATTGCTCAACAACAAACTTTCACACATAGAAATTGGGAACTGGGGACACATAGGGCATGACAGTGAACATATAATAGGTAGAAACAAAGATATTTTGTTGGGGTTTATGGGATTAGGGGATAACTAATGGTACCAACACATTATGAATTCCAGAACAAACAGCTGAGGACAGAGTTAAACATAGAATCGGACAACTTAAGGTAACAAAATTTCTTTGCAAAGAAAGGTTCATACTAGAAACTAGACAAACATAAATAGAGCAGAGTCAGGCTAGGGCATGCTATAAAGGGATTAAACAAGTTCATAAACATTATGATCCTAAGTTGAATTAGGATAGAACTAATATGCTAAGTCAAGAAGTAATGTAAACAGGTTAGTTACATGTTGAAAAGCTAAACAATAGACAGAAGCAGATCAGGAATATGATAAACTAAAGCAGTAGGAAACCCATTGGTTTGGGAGCTTGAATTTAAAATCAGAACATACCAGTAAAGATAGTAAACACAAAGTGAAGAACAAGAGAGTGCAATAATTAGCCTTGGCTTGTAGCCGGCTAATTTAGTAACAATAACAAGTAACAAAGAAAGAAGAAGAGCTTTTGAGTGTATGAGAGATGTGAACTAATGTTCGTTCTTGTGTGTATGAGTGTCTAATGAGAGTAGAAGAGAGAAATATATATAGTAATTTGAAAGCAAGGTAAATAAGGTAAGAGTCAAAATTATATAGTGATTACGGAACTCGGAATCAATCAAAGCAAAAATTCAGTCCAACTACTCCCTTAATTAAGGGAGTCAGTTCAAACGATAGAAAGATAGGTAACCAGTAAAGAAATCATATGTAATGGATAAGGAAAGGTTTCAAACAGTACAAGTATAGAACCAGTAATTGAGGCTAGGTTCAAAAAGTTCTAATTAAGGAAACAATATTAAGAATCAGTAAATAATACAATCAATCGCAAAAAAGGCAAGCAGTAATTTCAAAGTCGTGTAAAATAAAGAAATAATTAGAAATAGGCATATGAGTATCAACCCAGGAAATCAGGAATTCAAAGAATCAAAGAATAGCACTGACTAAGGGAAATAGTGTAGACTCCCATGAATAAACAAATAAACCCAAACACAAACAGAAGGAATCGGAAAATATGAAACCCTAACGGACATATTAGGGTAATAAAATTAATCGAAGCAAAACCCAAGAGAATCAAACATACAAACAAGTTGAATGAACGAACTGTAAAGACAAACTCAGAACCCAAAGACTAAAGCAAAACAATTAGGGATTTTCAACATAACTAGTTAGGTTAAGGGAGAACATAATAAAATCTTTCAAACACAATAAAAATAATAGAATAACACTTAAAAATCAGAGAAAATCATGTGCAGAAACCCTAGTTATGAAGATGAAGAGATGCTTCAAAAATCAAAAAGATTTAATAGAAAACAGTAAATATAGCTCAAATATACTCACATCTGTTAGAGATCTAAAGATTTAAGAGATGAAGATTAGGGTTTTGAGGGAGATAACCCAGAGATAGAGAGATTCCGGCTTAGAAGCCATAGATTTAGTAATAAAATAGGACGATCTTACTCAATCGAGCCATGGTGTCTTGAGAATAGCGAGAACAGGCCATGGGGTGAGTGGACCGGCCACTGGTCCCTTCAGGACCTCAGGATAGAAAGAATCTCGGTCATGGAGGAGCGTATACATGTGATCTTTGATGAATCTCATCTCTCTTGTGAGAAGGACGGGCATGCTGATCAAGATGGAGAACCTTTATCGGTTTCAGGTGAAGTTATTGACATGGCAAATGGAAAGACAGACATGATGATCCATGTCAAGGAATCCAGTAAAGATGATGCAACTACATCTCCATCCATTGGAGAGGAACCTAGTTCCACAATCACAACAACTGAAGCTGAAAATATAGTTGTTGATGCAGTCCAAGGTACTCCACTTACTAAAGCAAGAAGTGGCCAGGAACCTCAGTCAGATATACTTGGTTCCTCTACCAATGAGATTCAGGTACCAAATTGGAAGCACAAAATCTCACATCCTCTTGACAAAATAACCACCCCTCGTAACTCAGGAGTTTAAACCAGATCAAAAGATAGAAATTCACTAGTCTTTTCAGCCTTTCTTTCCCAAATAGAGCCTAAAAATATCAAAGAAGCATTGATAGATGCAGACTCGATCATAGACATGCAAGAGGAGCTGCATCAATTTGAAAGAAACGAGGTATGGAACTTGGTTCCTCGACCTGCAGATCGAACCATCATAGGGACCGGGTGGGTATTCAGGAACAAATTTGATGAGTTTGGAAATAATTTGATGAGTTTGGAAATACAACAAGAAATAAGGCAAGGCTTGTAGTTCAAGGCTACAATCAGGAAGAAAGGATTGATTATGATGAACATTTGCTCCTGTTGCTCGAATGGAAGCTATCAGAATTCTTATTGCATTTGCATCCCATATTGAATTCACATTGTTTCAAATGGATGTCAAAAGTGCATTCCTGAATGGTTTTCTGAAATAAGAAGTCTATGTCAAGCAGCCTCCTGGATTTGAGTGTCACGAGCATCCTGAGCATATGTTCAAGGTGGACAAGGCATTGTATGGGCTAAAGCAGGCTCCCCTGGCTTGGTATGAACGGTTATCAAAGTTTCTTCTAGAAAATTATTTTACAAGAAGGAAAATTGACAATACTCTTTTTATGAAGAAACGAGGGAGGAACCTGCTCATTGTTCAAGTATATGTTGATGATATCATTTTTGGATCCACAACTGACTCTCTTTGTGAAGAGTTTGCAAAACTCATGGGGAGTGAGTTCGAGATGAGTAAAATGGGAGAATTAAATTTCTTCCTGAGATTTCAAGTGAAGCAATCTCAAAAGGGAACATTGATAAGTCAACAAGTACATCAAGGAGCTGTTGAAATGGTTTGACATGGAATCATCAAAGGTTATTGACACTCTTATTGGCACAACTACTCGTATAGACACGGATGAACCTGGTTCCCCTATAAATCAAACCATGTATAGAGGGATCATATGGTCACTCTTGTATCTTACTACAAGCAGACCAGACATTGTGTTCAGCATGGATCTTTGTGCAAGGTTCCAATCTAATCCAAAGGAATCTCATCTAAAGGATGCCAAGAGAATATTGAGATATCTCAAATGGACGCAGGACCTGGTTCTATACTATCCCTCAGGTGACAATTTTTATCTCGTTGGGAATGCTGATGTTGGTTATGCAGGATATCCGGTGGACAAAAAAAGGACGTCTGAAATGGCACATTTTATGGGTTCTTGTCTCATCTCATAGAGTACAAGGAAGCAAAACTCAATGGCACTCTCAACTGCTGAAGCATAATATGTAGCAGCTGCTTCTTGCTGTGCTCAATGTTGTGGATCAAGCAGCAGTTGGAAGATTTTGGAGTGTAGTCATATTGTGTGCCTCTCTTGTGTGACAATACAAGTGCACTCAACATGGCCAAAAATCCAGTCCAACATAAGAGGACCAAGCACATTGATGTACGACATCACTTCCTCAGGGACAATGTTGAAAAATGGCTCATCTGTATGAAGTTTTCAGTACATAAGATTAGATTACAGACATCTTCATTAAAACTCTTAGCAGAGAACACTTTGAAAGAAATCGCCTGAATCTAGGGTTGATAAAACCCAACTGAGGACCTAGTCCCCCAATGATTGGCTATGACAAAAAAGTACAGGTAAAATTAGCTAAAGTGTTTTCTGGCAAATTCTATCTCACTTTTATACCGTTACAAGTAGACACGCATGATGATTAAAGAGCAGCTGATGCAGTGCATGCTGGTAAAAGGGGTTAAGCTTACACTTGCAAGACCTGTCAGGGAACCTGGTTCTCATGACATAGGTTAGTTGCTTCTTTATTCTCTCATACACAATTTAGAATGGATAAAAACAATGCCATGTCATCAGTGTGTCAGTTTCTTTCCTTCCCGTCGTTTCAACCAAAACGTATCACCTGCTACTGAATGACCCGACTCCCAAAATAAATTTTTTGCCTTTTCTTAACCGGTCCATCATCTCTTACAAATACATCTATCAATGTCACAAACTCCTCACTTCAAACTTCAAAATTTTCACTCCCCGTCCTCTCTTCCCAAACCACTAATCTCCCCAGTAAACTCCACCATGTCTGAGAATCAAGAAAACTCCGGTGTTCTCAACAATACCCCCGTCAAGTCCACACCAGTTGAAACTCCAATGGTAGACTCCTTACCCAACACAATCACATGTCCAAACCTTAGATGAGTGTCCCTCCCCACACTAAGTCTCCTCACCTACCATTCAGGTTCTGGTTCACCGGAATTGCAAAACCTCGACTCATAAAACGTTGTGGCTACCAGCTCTCCTCCAGTCTTGCTGGAAAAAAGGGTGAACGGGGTAACTTGGTCGAAGAGGGAAACATCAAATCTCGCTATGGAAGAGAACTCAAGTGCAAACAAAGAGGTTGGTCCTGAAAATGCTGGCACGGCCATGATATGTCTTGAGTCTACAGGTAACATTCCTCTTTCTGCTGATATTTCCATGGAACCACAAGAAAAGAAGGCAATAGAAAACATGCTCTCCATCGCTGCTGAAGGGCTTTTTGTTGAGGGAGGTCTAGAGGGGTCTAATCCTCAAGAGAAAGAGCCTCACACCATAGTAGAAGGGAGAGAGCTTGCGCCAGTTGAAAAACAGGCACATGATTATTCTACTAGGGTCCCTAATGATTGACCTGATCCCTCCATCGAGGATCCAGGTCAGGGGTCATCTCCCCATGTCAGTATTAATCCTGCTCATTCTCCCCATTTCTATGCCGAGCCTCTAAATATGGTGATGCCTTAAATGCGGTCTGATAGTGAAGAAGATTTAGATAATATGGTGATTTTTAGTTTTATCAGGGCTAGGAGTAAGCCAGTTGCAACTCCAGATCCAACCCCTAAGAGACCCACTACACGGTTGCAGAAAAAGGAGGCTCCTGAGTCTGCTCTCAAGAAAAGTCAAAGGAGTCAAAGAAGGAGAAAGTTGGTGAAGGATGGAAAAGTTGTATATGACAAGGTCAAAACTGTTGTTAATGTGGAAGTAGAAGAGAAACCTGGTTCCTTGATTCACTAGTCCTCGAAGCAGAAGCACTCTCTCTCCAAATTCAAAAGGAACACTTCTACAAGTGTTGAGAATCCAACCAAGAGTGTTGATAATGTTTCTAGTGAAAAGTTTGTGGAGAAATCTGGTGATAAGACAGTGAAAGAGAGTGGTAGAAAGTCTGATTATGAAGAAGTGGAAGATTCTGGGGAACATGTGCCTGAAATGTCAGTTGAGAAGGGAAAGTCTATTCGCAAGTCATTGAAAAGAAAAATGGATAATGATGAGGAACCTAATTCTTCCAAGAAAACAAAAGCTGGTGAGTCTCTGAGCTCTCTGGAAAAGGAAAGTTGAGAAATCAAAAGGTGATGTGGGGCCGCACATTTTCCCATGACATTGTGGAGCTTGCTGGGATGAGGCAATTAGTGGAAATTTGTGATTTCCAACAGTGGACTCATTTATTTACAAATGATGTTCCAAAAGTGTATGGGGAGGATGTTCGGAGCTTTTATGTCGACTTCTTCAAAGTCGAAGATGATCGCATCTGTGTGTTGGTAAATGGGGTGGACATAGTGATGTACTCTTCCTTGTTGGGGTCCATTATGGGTGTTCCTGCTGAAGGGCTATCATTTGTTCAAGGCGCCTCTCGTCCGATTTCAAAAATGCCATTGTCAAGGACAAGGCAATCCAACAGGGGGAATGGGTGCATAAGAAGGCACTTCTTCCAGTATATCAGTTAATATTTGAGATGGTAAACAAAGTGTTGCTTCCCCATGCTGAGAGGAGATCTATTACGTCCAAAGTTGACCTGGTCCTTATGGACGCCTCGGATGGCTTCACCACCATTAATCTGCTTGGGATAATGATTGAGCATATGTAAAAGGTGGAAGACTTTAAGGATGATAACCATAGGCTACCTTATGGGTTTTTTCTCACAAAGGTCTTCGAGTTCTTCAAGGTACCTCTGGGATAGAACAAAGTAGGCACTAAGAAGCAAACCTTCTCCAAGATCACTCTTGAGGAGTGAGTGTATTGACAAGGTCAGAGGTGTTGGAAGGACCTCTACTATCTCTCAACTGACAAATGCTCAGAATATTTCCATAGAGGAGATCATAAAGTTGAAGGCAAGGAACGCGATTCTTGAGATTCAGCTCAGTCAGCTACAAGAGGCACAAGGTTCCGGTAGTTTTCACAATTCAGAGGTTGCTGCTTGATGAAGGAGAATGCTGAGCTCAGGAAACAAGTGAAGGACCTCAAAGAAATACTGATCAATGAGCAAATGTCCGCAAAAGCTCCAAAAGATCTTGTCCTTAAAACCCTTGCAACCTTCTCGAATCCCTCTTCCTCCATTGCCCCCTAAGCAATGTCCCCTTCAGTGTTCAGTTTCTAGTGTCCATCTCTTATGAATGATTCTGATGATGTTTTTGTTGTTGATACTTGTTTTTTTTTTTTTTTTTTTTTTTTTTTGAATTGTGGATGGTAACATTGAATCTTCTCCCATTTGTAAAATCCAAATTGGTTTATGGAAGCTTTTCCCCTTTTGTCGTGTATGAAATTGTTCTTTTGTCTCTATTTTTTATTCATGTTTGTGTGCTCACAAGTGGCATGAGTTAACCCCGCTTGTCTTCTTTTTTTTTTACTTAGTTTTCTTTTTTTATGATGCCAAAAGGGAGAAGATTCATGCATAGTTGAATAATGATGTGCACTGATTAAGGGGGAATACAGATTCAGGGGGAACTCAAGGGCCTTCCTGGTTTACTATCTGGTTCTTTGCGGTTCTTCGTAGGATTTTCAATTATAAATTTGTCATCATCAAAAGGGGGGAAATTAATAGGTTATAATTACATTTGTTTTATGTTTTGCTGATTTAACAAACTTAATATCAAGAACCAGATAAGGAACCTAATCTACATCTGGTCTACATTCTCAATCGCATGGAAATAACCAGACTTAAGCTGGAGATGTTCGTCAGTTCATCAGAAGTTAAAGAATCAACAAGGGGAATAGATGGACTTCATCTCTGTCATGCCCCGAACATGGGGGCAAGACCGGCACACGGTTCCTCACCTATCCTAGCGTACAAGCATGCGACTAAGAGACTCTAAACATATAATGTCATACTTTGGCCATGGGCCACATTGCAAGACAATTTTCGAATGCTGACTAAACATCAATATAAAGTTGGGCCGACAAGGCTGACATAACTACTACAACTGGCAAACTAACAAAATATTCATATAAGGCTTACAAGCCCAACATACTGCACTAACTGACAGGATATGTCTACAAGCCTCTAGTGATGGATGTTCAGTGATCGGAATAGGGCCCCAACCTATCCATAATATATATATATATATACACACACACACACTCACACACACACACACAATATGTACATAAAACTCTAGACCAGGCAACTCCGAATAATGCAGAGCTTGCCGATCAAGCTGAACTCGGGAAACACCTACTGAGGAGGTCTACTCGTCTGTCTATCAGAATCTGCACGCATGAAATGCAGCGTCCCCAGCAAAAGGGACATTAGTACAAAATAATTTACCGAGTATGTAACGCATCAGATTAGACTCTCTTCTCTCTTGACTGGAAGAAGACAATACTCAATTGAAATGAAGTCTCGATAAGGAAAATATTGCATCTAAGGAGACTAGGATAATGTATATTAACCCGAGAGTATGAGCTTCTCTTTATTCCTCATTATCAAACATATGTAATTACGAGATCATGCCAAAATGAAGGAAAGGTTTAGCCTTAACATACATGAACTGATTCTCTTGACAATCCCTTTAACACCCATTGATTGCAATAGCACGTAACGGCGGACCGAAGTAGGGAAAAATCCGCATGATATTCTTGAGAAAGATTATACTGTGCTCCTGAGAATCGCAAAATCCCATTGCTATTACGCTAAGAAGTCTCATATGAATTCTTGTTGAAGTGATTCACGTTACTAGTGAAAGTTATGATCTTTTCTGAAGCATTTCATCCGTTTATAAGTGTGATGATCCTCCTTCATTTGGTGATTTTAGAGAAGGTATTTTGTATTAGTGGTTGTGGGCCCCACTTGTGATGACTAAGCCACAAAGATTTCTCCAAATATGCCACCTTTTTGTGACTTTAAGAGTCACCACTTTGCTATGATGTGATGCCACATTGGAAGATGTAATTCTTATCCAAATATTTGAATTAATTATCCACTAATCACTTGATTAACTTTTTAATCTCTCATTAACCAATAATTAACTAATTACCCATATAATTAAGAATTATCTCAAATTACTTAAAATACTACCCACTTTTAACATACATTACACACCTTCCTATCATAGTCATGTGATACCTTGTATGGCATTAGTCCATAATTACCGGGTATTATAGCTCGGACCGTAGTTTATCCCAAAATTGTCAAACTTCGACCAAACTTATTTTCTTCGATTCGCTTACCCTCTCACCTTCACGAATTTACTTATCACTTATTTAAAATAGCACAATACTTAAAATCTCAAAATAATTTCCTTCCCGAAGTTACGTCGATTAGCTTACGACGAATCTTTAACGTACGAAAATGCGGAATATAACATGTCATTTATGAGTTTTCATCAATTTAATTTTGGCATACTTTCACGTACGAAAACATGGGGTGTAATATCATTCCCCTCTTTGGAACATTCATCCTCAAATGTTGACTGATGCACGTATCATTATCATAACCTATAGCTCTCGCGAATACTTTAGTACTCTCCTTGCCATCTAGGCAACTGTTCTGTGAATAAATCCAAATGCTGGGGCATTCCCCCCTTTAGTCCTCTTTCTCACACCACGACTTGTGGTTAGAATTCGTTCAATCTCGTAACTGTTTCTACCTTCTATCATGCATCCTGCACCACTTTTTCCTTGTATGTGCACATATGCGACTCTTCCCTCCAGCTTTTTCCTCTAGTTTTTAGTCAATATTTAGGCCTCACTTTGTAAACATATTCAAATCTTGACAAGATGTCCCTCTGGGCATCTATAGGTATACTAAAGTTCTTCGCTCGGTACTTTGTCAAACTTTTGAATATTGCTATATCTTATTTTATAGGCCTAGTTATCTATCTGCATGACTTTACTGCATTTATGTAGGTCATAATATACCATAACTCTTACCTCGACTTATCGTTACTGAGTTCTACTACCAAATTCCAGGTTACGTTCGTTGCTTATCCCATATGTATAATTTATGTCATTTAATGCTTCCTCATTACTATTCATCTTAAGAATGACGGTCTAATCTCACCTCATACTTTGTGACTTTTGTCCATCCATTGTTGATTCACCTTAATGTTGATCTATCATCTACCACTGATAACTTGACCTCTTATGTAATATTGCCGCTAGGGCTCACGTCTCATCGGGGAACATCTGAAATAATTAGACTGATCCACCTGGGGCGATACCATGCTTCCATAACTGTATTTCATAGCATCCCAATGTGATTTACCTTTCATGGGTATTTTAATCATGTACAATTCATGAAATTCCCCTTTTTTTCTTCAAATCATTATTCAATCGAAGGCCCAAATGTCATCCTTCATCTTTCACAATTACACCCTCATTCTACTACCAGGGTAGCATTCCATCTCTTTTAAATTCTACTAGTCTTAGACTTCTTTGAGTACATTTAGGCTACACTGAGCTTTCTATAACTTAGAAAAACCACTATCTCTCTTATTTTCATAGGCTTACTCCTGAGGACTTATACATTTCTTGTCACCTCCGCACTTGCCCGTTCTTATCCTTACTCCTATCAGAAAACCTTGTTGCTTTACTATACTTTAGCTTGCGACCTATACATATATATTTATATTATTCGCAACCTCCCTTCAACTTGCTTGCACCATAGATTTCTTTATGTCATTCTGGAACATCAAGAAAGACATCACATCGTCTCTAACTCTTCTTTACTCTCTTGGCTAGATTTCTCGGTACCTTGAAACCATAGGCTGGAAAATATGCTACTGACGATGTTGCTATAAGTCTGGGATACTGAATCCCCGAGCTTCTATCCCTCTATCTGAAGTATGGATTATCCTCAACCTTCTGCACTTGTATATCTCATACGTTGTTCACTTTTGCCTTACTTACCTTAAAATCTGGTATCACGTCTTCTATCTCATTCCTGAACTCCCTTCCACATAGGCATAATTCACATCCACAACTTGAAGCTTTATTATACTACTTGCACTTTTGGTGCATTTACAATCCGGTGGGTGCTTCATACTGACATCTTATGAGGCTGGTAATTTTCTAACTGGATTTATCGTAGAGTCGTTATAGAATATGGCTACTGTACTATCTCTCTTGTACCTCTGATATTAAGAGTGATTCTGCAATGTTCTTAATCATGATTTTTATAATTTTCTGGGTCCAAGAATCAGAATCCTGATTTACTTAGTTGATGTAAGTATTTAGTTTCCTCTTCCCTCTAATCAACCTTTATGTAGGCTTAAGATATCTTCCAATATATGGCTCATGTTATTAGTTATTACATTTAGTCTTTAATGGGCGCTATGGAATATCCATGATACAATCCTTTAAAAATTCAATCCTTTGTCTACGACCCGGGCTCCATTCCTCCTTTTAACTTATACCGGAACCTTCTACGGCTGTATGATTGTCAACATATATTCTTCATGGATAATACTCCAAACTCTTAAGTGTGTTCATAACGTAACCAACTCTGGATCATTGATGGAATAATTCCTTTCGTTCCTTCTCAGCTTTCTTTAAATGTAAGCTATTATTTTTCCTGGTCTTTCTACCCCTTTGTTGCGTGCATACTTAGCTTATCTTAGTGCCCACACATATTGTTATTCCATACAATTCATATGATCTTGAATATCACTTCTGATTTTTCTCCCCGTTCATTAGCCATGGTAGGTGCCACCTTCTTATGGAGTGCATACAATGTTGTTGTGAGATTGTTGTTACATGACCATTTCCTCTTTAGGCCACTGTGCTTAGTTTTAATCCATCTTCCTTATTTCTTCATCTAGTCTTTCATTGTAGTACTTAGGGAGGACCCTCTGATACTTGCAAGCCTGCGAGCTTATTACATTGTTTATCCGGCGTAACTTTTGATGTTCTTTCTTACTTGTAATTATCCTTACTTACCTTCATGCACTTGTGCTCATAGGGTTGCTTCTGAGCTGACATTTTGATTGTCTTCCCAGGTGGCACTCCCTTTATCTCCGTACACTCATACGGTACCTTTACTACCCCAACCAACCCCTATCTTAATATTTCTCAAGGTTACGATGTCATATTTGCGATAGTGAATGCCTCATGTTGGGATTCACTATGTTTATCTTGCACGATCTGTTGATTTGTCTGTATCCTCTTGTCTAGACATACTAGGATTTCTTGAACCAACAACTGACTACTCGTTGGTCCATTCTCGTATCAGTATTCTGCATAATCATTCTTGGGTTATTTCTTTTGTCTTAACTTACCTCTCGCGTTGGCTTCTTATTTATCAAAAACATCCTGGGCTGGAACCCTTACTTCCTCTCCTTGACGTCGTGCTTGCATAATGTTCTGGAGTCGTAGCATATCCGTAGGATTTCAATAAGTTCAATCTCATTACTTTCTCATTCTTTTTTATCACATTCTTCCTTTACCATCCCATAGTTACTAGAATCGCTCAATTCTGACTTAATGTCACATTACTCCATATCCCCCCCCCCCCTTTAGGAAAGTACTAAGATTTAGTGCTACGATGATCTATGTATAGATGTTTTACCTCTTCATCTTTGGCGTCTTTTAAATTTATCGATGACCCTTACTTGCCTTGCAGTAATCTTTTTGTATCACGGATAATAAAATTCCTTACTCGCGAGGGTGACACTTAGTGTAACTGGCATATATAGTCCCTTAAGCTTAACATTGCTCACATTGCTTGCATTAGGGAAGCGTCTCCCTAAATTACCATTCTCGAAATTTCTTATGAATCTTCTTCTGTTGTCTATTCTATTATTTCCGGAATGAAATCTGAAATTCTCACGATACCGACTATTATCAAATCACTCAGTCCCTAATTCATGTTTAGTTTATCTTGTTCATCAGTCCATACTGATTGCTATTATTCTGGGGTCTAACTTTTCCATCTAGTAGTTGCGTTGGAGTCACAAACTTATTTCTCGAAATGAGGATATGATTTTATGTCCTATACTCTTTTGTTGTCTTAAGGCCTGTCAGCTCTCGCCTTTTCCTTCACTTGACCATAGACTTTGTAATACTGTCATCTTTTTGATCTACCGTTTTCATTCATGTATCATATATTACTCATAATGCTTTATTGACTCTCTTCTTATTTCCCGCTAACATTTATGTCTATCAATTTATTCTGAGAACTTCAACATGATATTCTTTTTCTTTTAGCTCCCCTTTGCTCCATCCAGTGGCTCTTCGGGTTGCTCAACATTCTCGCTCTACTAGGGACGGGAGCCATACTAAGGTAATATTTATCCCTTCCAGGCTTTCAGTGCCTATCTTCTGAATTCTTGATCATGCTACTATTCACATCTAATTGTAATATTCTAGACTGCACCATCTGGGTGTCTCACAAAGTGATCTATTAGCACGTTTGAAATATCCTTCGAAAATGTCAACTGGTGCAAACAATCCATCCACCATTTTAGGTCACTCTAACCCCAGTCGGATCATGATATCCCCTTTTTTTCTTAACTATACCTTTTAGCCCCCATAGGGCATAATTGAGATGGGTGTGTCCAATTATACATACCTCTGTTACTGGTGAAGGTAACTCACAATGCCTATATTTTTCTGCCTGAGTTGAAAATACCAATAATCTTCATTAACTGGTACCTCGTACCCTTCTCATCTTGCTCATTTTACTTCTTGAAGCTTGTATCTACCTTCTGATTCTCTCGTTGCTTGTCACCATAGGGGTTGACAGATATTCTTGCCTTAAGGTTCCTTATCGAGAGGCTTACACGTCTTAGTACACACATGATCTATTGAAGTCCTTACATTTACTCATCATAAGCATCATGCAAAATCGAGTTACTCTGACTCAACTCTCCCACAGCCACATGCAATCAATTACCAACTGTCTTTTGGTTATAGGTATCGTCTTATTATGAGTAACATAGAGTTTAGAAGTTTGAATTCTTACAACTGAGCTCTACCACACAATCTAGAGTAAGAAGAAAGAGTGACAGTCCTAAATGCCCCTGTAGCCTCCTACGTATAAGTGTGGTGCACGACACACCCATAAACAAGACTCTACTAGACACAGTTTGTAGACTCCCTAGGACATAACTGCTCTGATACCACTTTTGTTATGCCCCGAACTTGGGGGGCAAGACCGGCACCCGGTGCCTCACCTATCCTTGCGTACCAACTTGCGACTAAAGGACTTTGAACATATAATGTCATACTTTGGCCATGGGAAAAATTGTAAGATAATTTGCGAACACTGACTAAACATCAATATAAAGCTGGGCCGACAAGGCCGACATAACTACTACAGCTGGAAAACCAACAAAATGCACATACAAGGCTTACAAGCCCAACATACTGCACTAACTGACAGGATATGTCTACAAGCCTCTAGTGATGGATGTACATTGAACGGAATAGGGCCCCGACCTATCCGTAACATATATATACATATATACACAAGATGTACATAAAACTCTAGACCCGGCAACTCCGAAGGATGCGGAGCTTACCGATCACTGGAAGAAGACAATACTCAATTGAATATGAAGTCTCGATAAGGAAAATATTGTATCTAAGGAGACTAGGATAATGTATATTAACCCGAGAGTGTGAACTTCTCTTTATGCCTCGTTATCAAACATATGTAAGTACGAGATCATGCCAAAATGAAGGAAAGGTTTAGCCTTAACATACCTGAACCAATTCTCTTGACAATCCCTTTAACCCATTGATTGAGACAACACGTAACGACGGATCGAAGTAGGGAAAAGTCCGCATGATATTCTTGACAAAGATTATATTGTGCTCCCTTAGAATCGAAAAATCTCAATGCTACTATGCTAAGAAGTCTCGTATGAATTCTTGTTGAAATGATTCACATTACTAGTGAGAAGTATGATCTTTGTTAAAGCATTTCATCCATTAGTAAGTGTGATGATCCTGCTTCATTTGGAGATTTTAGAGAAGGCATTTTGTATTAGTGGGTGTGAGCCCCACTTGTGATGACTAAGCCGCAAAGATTCCTCCAAATGTGCCACCTTTTTTGTGACTTTAAGAGTCACCCTTTTTCTATGATGTGCTGCCACATTGGAAGATGTAATTCTTATCCAAATGAGTTAATTAATTATCCAATAATCACTTGATTAACTTGTTAATTTCACATTAATCAATAATTAACTAATTACCCACATAATTAAGAATTATCTCAAATTAGTTAAAATATTACCCACTTTTAACATACCTTATACACCTTACTATCATGTTCATGTGGTACCTTGTATGGCATTCATTCATAAATACATGGTATTACAGCTCGGACCATATTTTATACCAAATTGCCAAACTTCGATTAAACTTATTTTCTTCGATTCGCTTACCCTCTAACCTTCACGAATTTACTTATCACTTGTTTGAAATAGCATAATACTTTCAATCTCAAAATAATTTCCTTCCCGCGGTTACGTTGATTAACTTACGACGAAACTTTAACCTACAAAAATGCAGTATGTAACATCTCATTTCCAAGCTTTCATCAATTTACTTATGGCGTACTTTCACATACGAAAACATGGGGTGTAATGAGTTCCCCTGGTGATTGTACTAAGTTCACTCTCCACAGATCTAAAGTGACTGCCTGCACACGCAACAATAAAGCACAGTGCAGCAGTCACCTCCACTGGGAAGGACCTTGTACTAAAGTTGGTTACATCATTCATGTGATGTAATCAATGTTGTATTAACATTAAACCAAAGACAAAACATCACTTGAACAGTTAGAGAATTTACTCATGCACTCCAGCAGTAATTAAGTTTCTGGTTAACAATTCTCAAGTGCATCAAGAACAAAGAACAACACTGCTACGGACCAGTTCCCCATATCAAGTGATTGTATGTACTTAGTTGAGTTGTAACTTTGTTAATGTTCTTACTTGTAATCCCTACTTAGATTATTCATAAGCATTGTGTAGGAAACTCTTGTAAATCATAAACCCTCGTATTTGTGTCTTGGCTAGAGTTAGTCAAGTTGTAAAGTCTTTGTATAGATGTATTACAAAGTGGCTTGTAATAGGTGTGTTACAAGTTAGTGAAGGATTAAGGAGTAAATTCCTAGGTTACAATAGATTGCAATCTAAATGTTTTGCTCAGTAGTGACGTTGAAATTTTACCAGGGTAGGTCGTGATATTTGATCCGGTAGAGCTGGGAATTTTTCACATAAAACTCTTAGTGTTATTTACATTCTGCTTTGTGTGTGTAATATGTGGAAACTGATAGAGAACCCGGTTCTCTATATAGTTTGGTGGACCCTCGAATTCTATCACAGGAGTTTAGTGCCCAGACTGCCCTTTTAGAGCTATCTGGTTTCTGGGGCTTTTGCTTTGATAAGGACACACTGAGTGCTGCTCCCTTACCTTCTTTCTTACCATCCCAGTGGAACAAACTTCCTGATCCAATTCATGTGAAATTAGTAAAAGAAGTTAGATCAGTGAGGCTAATCTCGGATGCCTTCCAAATATGTTGTCTTTCCTGATGCTAAACAATGCCTATTTATTATAGTCTTCCTTTATCCAGACTTAATTTCCTAGAAGCAATAAGTGATCAAATGTTCGAGATGTCATATTTAAAAAACGAGCCTTCATCTTCCAACGAAATCACATCCCTGATGTCTGTCACATAGTACTGACACTCACCTAGCTTTACAATTGTTTGTTTCAAGGTATGCAACCTCTATATGATTGACACTATAACACATAGGCATATATGAAGAACAATCACAAGATAATCAAATCTCAGACAGATTTCCTCTAAATAATCATTTGGTATTAGAAATTAGAGCCTAAATCAAAGGCCTTGCGCCTATCAAAACCTTTGAATATACTGTCAAAGTCTTAGGCTCATTAGAAACATACAGAAAAAAGAGGGTATGCATCTCAATCGATCAATCAAAACAGACTTAGCATAATAGACCCTAGCATGAGAGCATGACTACAACAATCTGCTAAGAAAGAACTCCGTCCACTCTGTCTGCTTTACTGCAGTTGCCTAAGCAAGTGTCGAATTCATCGCATACTTTTAATTTAAGATCGAAATTATAACGGAGGGGGGGGGGGGGGGGGGGGGGGGGGGGGGTGAAGGAACAAGAAAAAACTAAAAACTATACCATGTTATTGTGACAAGCACGTTCATAAGTTTTAACAACATAAGTTAAGGGAACGTGATATCTCCAAGGCACCACTCTCCGGAATCAACAAAATCCGGATCCCTTAATTCTAGATACTCCAGATTTGCTAGTCCCGCAATGAAGAAAATCGTGCTTTCTATTCGAGGCCCGTGTAGTAACAATGTCTTTACATTTGAAGGCAAGTGTAACTTGGGTACAACAGCGGACAAGGGGAAGAAAAGGCGAAGTGATTGAAGCTGGGTAAGACTCTCCAATTGGAGACAAATCTTTTCTTCATCAGAATAATTTCTCAAAAAAAAGATTTCAAGTTCTTGAAGATTAGGACACCTCTGTACTAAAACATTCAAGCAATCAGCATCCTGGTTTAGTTCAACACCCGTTAATATCCTCAAATTTCCAACTTAGAGGATACTTCATTGATCTGCTTTCCCCAAAAAACCAGCTTCAGTAAACTCTACATGCCTTAATTTTTCCATTTTCCAAAAATTCCCTGATAACCGTGTATACTTTGAACACTTGAGAATTAAAGTTTCTAGATAGGGCAGATGTGATTTTCCACCAAAATCGAATGTATCTATGAAAAGTGCGACGTACTTGGGGTGAATTAATGGTTTCAACGTAGCTAACGACAAACGACCCAATATATGGGAACTCACATCCAAGACTTTAAGAAGCCTCATCAAATTAATAACCTGACTGAAGGGATTCCAATATAAAGAGTCTCCTCCATTGGTGGTTATCAGTGACCTCAAGTGTTGGTGGAAAGGCTTCCGCGTTTTGGATACAAACTTGGAAATCTCATTACTAAAACTGAACCTTACTCCACTTTCTTTCAAATCGCACTAAGAAAAATCCGGTAAATAGCGACCAAACTTTTGCGACCAAAATTGGTCTGTCAGGAAAAGCGACCACAGTTGGTCGCTAAATTGAAGAAAATTATTAAAAAATAATTGTAAATATATTAGCGACCAAGGTTGATCGCTATTTGGTCGCTAATTTGGTCAAAATATTGGCCGGACTGGTCAGACCTTCTTGGTCAAAGAAATGTTGAATTTAGCGATCAAAATTGGTCGCTAAAGTGGGACCCAGTTATAAAATTTTAATAATTATATTATTATTTTAAAAAAAATTATAAAATATTAATAATAAAATTTAAAATTAGCGACGAAAGTTGGTCGCTTTGAAAGCGGAAGAAAGTAGAGACCAACTTTGGTCGCTAATCTGGAACTCAGGTATATAAGTTTAATAATTATATTATTATTTAAATAAAATTATAAAATATAAATAAATATATTTAAAATTAGCGACCAAAGTTGGTCTATTAAGAGGGGAAGAAAATAGAGACCACATTTGGTCGCTAATCTGGAACCCAAATATATAAATTTGATAATTATATTATTATTTAAATATAATTATAAAATATAAATAAATATAATTTAAAAGTAGCGACCAAAGATGATCGATTGTAAAAGGGGAAGCAGATAGAGACCAACTTTGGTCGCTAATCTGGGACACAGTTCTAACGTTTTACTTTTATATTATTATTTTAAATAATATATAAAATATAAAATAAATCCGATTCAACTTTAGCGACCAACTTTGGTCGCTAATTTTAAT
>MDKI01091992.1:0-25338 GCA_005239505.1 Nicotiana paniculata | reverse complement strand
TATATATATAGGTCAACTGCTGGCAAAAAAAATATAAAATATGTATACAATTCATATATATACGAAAAATATACATTTGGTCGATTATTATTTTTGGGAGTGCCTAAAAATATGTATTTTTCTATATATAATATAAATATATATGCATGTTATATGGATAATCAACCATTGGAATAAAATATGTATATAAGATGACGAGGAGCAAATTGTTGCATTTGCATCAAAACATTGGAATAACTTCCAACAAAATTATCCAACAATTAAAAAAAGAAATTTTAGCAATTGTTTTGTGCGTTTCTAAATTTCAAGCTAATGTATTAACTCATAATCTTTTGTTAAGAATTGATTGTAAAGCTCTGAAATCCGTTTTACAAAAGGATGTACAAAATCTTACTTCTAAACATATATTTGCTAGATGACAAACTATTTTATCTATTTTTTATTTGATATAGAATATATCAAAGGAAGCTTAAATTTACTCAAGATTTTCTTACAAACCGTTTCCATCTAAATCCAAAACCTTTCCCGGTAAACATAAACCAACAAACTTCCAAACTCCCAATTCTGACAAATGTTTCAAATGTGGCAAACCAGGTCATATAGCCAAATACTGCAAGTTGTGTATATATATTTATATATACACACACATGTATGTATGTGTGTGTGTTTGTGTGTTTAATTGTACCTGTAATTTATTTTGACCGACAAGCCAAACGAAAACGCATGTCATTTTTGTGATGATACTAATAACCTAACATAAACGTGCAACGCACATTCAGAGAGACTAGTATATATATATATATATATATAATTAAAAAAATATTAATAGTTTTAATATTATTAATTATTAAAAGTGGGTATCATTACATACTAGTTAAGTCAAAATAAAAAATAAAAAATAAATAAATTGTAAAAAACGTGAGCCTTAAGCCCGTAAAGGGCTCTTGGCAGATAAAGGCGTGAAAGCCTTAGCCAAAAAGGGTTGTGAAAAGGTTTAAACAAAAGAAGATTCTCAAAACAGAACACTTCACGTTCTGTTACTAATGCAGAGGCAGCCACGAAATTACACCCAAAGTTCTAGGGTTCTTTACAAATCACTAATTCTTGAATTCAGGTATATAAAATTTCTTATTGTCAATTATCCTACAGTATAAGAATTGGATACATCTCAGAGTCTTCAAGGTTCTAGTTAAGTACTCCATAGCCAACACAAATAAGAAAAGAAACAAAGAATCCCCTTATCTTAATCCTCTTCTACCTCAAAAGGTTTTGTTGGATTGCCTTTTACATAAGGATATAATAAGACACATTGTAGATACAACTCATGATCCATCTAACAAACTTATAAGGAAAACCCAAGCCAATAAGAACTTGCTCCAAGTAGCTCCATTCAAGAGAATCATAAGCCTTTTGCATGTCTAGCTTTGATCATACACCTTGGTGATATTTCTTTTCTCCTATATCCCTTTACCAACTCATGACTGAGTATAATATTATCAGTGATTACCCTTTCTAGTACAAACGCAGACTAGCAATTGTCCACTAATCCATCCATAACTACCTGAAGTCTCCTTGTTAAAATCTTAGAGATAACTTGTATATGGTAGTACAACAAGAAATGGGTCTATAATCTTTAATACAAATTGGGTTCCTAACCTTTGGAATAAGTGTAACTGATGTGCAGTTGATGGGCTTAAACATTGTTCTTTGTTTTGAAAAAGTTCAAAGTGTACACCAGGATGATGTTTTGTCTTATCATCTATAGTTGTAAAATTAATAAAATTGAAAAAGAAGAGTTTGAAAAGTGAACTTTGATAATTTTTGCAGAACTTTTGGATAGCCCTTTGGCTGCCATATCTATTCTCGGATAGCTAGTGATATAGTTTTGATTAAGCGCCTGAAGAAGCATTCGAACCCATCTTCAAGAACCTCAATGGTTGCCTCATCTCTCGCAGCTGATTCTGCAATTCTTCGTATTGGCAGTCTTATTTTGACTAAGAAGTGAGCACAATCTTGGATAACAGTCACCAACTACTTGATTGAGATTCGGTTCCATTGATATAGGACAACAAGGCCGAAAAAATAGTCCTAGAGGGGCTGACTGGACCTCCTGCAATTCTCCAACAACAGCCAATGGTTCAGGCGCATGTATTTTCCTTCATCATACTTTTAAGCATCATCTTTTTGGACTTCCTTCTAGGGTTGAAAGAATGTCTTGTTTATTTTGCTTTTCATTCGATAAGAGATCTTTAATTGTGGCACAAACGTCTATCAAAATTAAGAGTAATTGTTTTCCAAAATGTTTAAGTCTTTTATAAAAGGGAAAAAGGTCAAATTGGTTGTTAAACTATGTGAAATGACCCAAATTTGCCTCTGAATATTACGAAATAGTCCAAATTTCACACAATAATAGTAATTGATTCTCCCTCACTCTCAAAAGCGCCATATGGATGGACCACTATTACTCCATCACCACTTCACTCCCACCTACGGCACTCACGGAAAGAACGCATCAAGAATTCACACAATAACTACCAATTCAGACGATTTCTCCCATACCTTCTTCTTTACCACTTTCCCCAAATCATTATATAATTTACATCAGCCATTGGGTCGTAGCCACGTAGCGCATCGTTACGTACAGTTGTTGCTGAAGCTGTTCCGACTAGACTGGTGTTGCAAATTGCTGCTGTTAATAAATATGTCAGGTTGTAGATTGTTGCATTAATTTAGTATGGTTTCGTCTAAATAAATTTTTTACCGTACTGTTATCATTTGTGATTAGACAAAAAGAATCTTGACAACTATAAATGACACTCGTGCTCGTCATTGTAATTTCAGACACTTATCTACCCGATGTTTGTGGTACGCCTCCACGACACCATCACACATACACTAGCCAACAAATTGATTGCATACACAAATACATTTTTCTTAAAGGGAATTACTGAAAGAAGATCTCCTAACACTCCAGGTCGTTTGGTGCGTGGACTAAATTATCCCGGGATTATGATCCCAAGATTATTTTATACCACATGAGAGGTGGGATAAAATAATCATAACTTTGATGGGATAAAATGGAATATCCTTGATTAAACGACCCCTTAAATATACACATAACTTTTCATTTTGCTTCCATAAGATAATATCCTGGAAAAATAAAAGATAGTAATCTGTGAAATTGCGAGTACCATTTTATTAGTACTCAGTATTAATAAAGGGCAACCACCATTTTGGAGACAACCATCACCATGATAATTATCAAGAGTTGGCAAGATCCGCGTACCTTGCCACGTCTTTGAATAAATAAACACAAAGGATTCATAGTTCTATAATGTTAATTAATACAAAAGTTTGGGACTGAAAGAATCTTGACAACTCTAGCCAAATCAACTGATAGCCTTGTTGTAAATTTTTAATTTGCAATCTAAGCTAACGTTTTTGATATAAATTTGGTTGAAATATGAAAAAGAATTTTTGAAGTTGTGTTGCAAAATAATTTTTGAAAATTAAAATTGTATTTGAACATGTATTTTATTTGGAAAAAAAATTAAACTTTAGCAATCATACTCTAAAATCAGTTTTTGGGAATCTGAAAAGAGTTTCAATTTTTTTTTCAAAAAAAAGAAGGCAAAATCTATGGCCAAACAAGGAGCAATTATCTTGGAAGACTTTGGAAAGACGCATTCATTTTACTTTTTACCTTGAAAGAGTTATTATAGAGCTTCAACCTACTCTCAACATTTTAACAATTTGACCAGGATTAGTTCAAGCTAAGAAAGGATCTCTGTAGTAGACAAAAACTGAACTTGATCTTGTTTTCAGTTCATAAATTTGAAAAGTGAAGATCATTGTAGAGTATGTAACATAGTATTCAATAAGTAAACTCAAAAAGAGAGAGATTTGTAGCAGCAAAAAGTGTTTGTGTTCATTTTTATGTATATGAATTTACAAGTAGTGCTGTGGTACAAAACTTTTGTATAGCCCTTTGGGCTGTAACATCTATTCTTGATTATTTGGTTGACTCAAAATATTGAGGAGGGACACTCGGGTTTTGATTAAGCGCCTGAAAAAGCATTCAAGCCCTTGTTCAAGAACCTCAATGGTTGCCTCCATCTCTCGCAACTGCTTCTGCAATTCGTCGTATTTGCCTTTATTCTTAGAGCACAATGCAACGTCAACATTGTCAAATTCATTGGCTTCTACTTCCTCTTTTTTAGAGCGTACAATCTTGGACAACAATGACCAACTACTTGATTGAGATCCGGTTCCATTGACATGCAACAACAAGGACTTAAATAGGCCTAAGGTGACTGACTGGACCTCCTTCAACATGCTAACAACAGCCAATGTTTCGGCTTCTTCTGATGCGAGGACATTTTTCTTCATCATACCCTTCAAATCTTTGAGTGAATTTTGGATCATCTTCTTGGACTTCTTTCTAGAGGTTAGGTAGCTAGAAATAATGTCATCCATGTTCCGTCTTCTACGAAGAGCTGAAAGAAGGTCTTGTTTGTTTTGCTTTTCATTCGACAAGACATATTTGATGGTTGCACAAACGTCTAATACCTTGATGTACCCCTCTAATAATTCATCGCCGTCCAGTGAAATGGCTTGTTGAATATGTGGTAGTTGAAGCAAATCTTCCATGTAATCAAATAAGTTTTCAAGATCACCTAGTTTGCAGGTGAACGAAGAAAGGCAGGAGGAGGTAGCCTCTGAAGATGATTTTACTCTACACAAGTGCTCGTCGAATTGAGACACAATAGGGTGAGATGTGGAGGGAAAGCTGCTAGAACGATTATGCTTTTGGGTGGTTTTTGATGTCAAATGTGAGGGAGCCATTTGTTTCTTTTTTTCTTGTTGAAGTTGAGAATTAAGACTATTGGAAGTGCAAATCTAAATTCTGCTCCTTCTTCTGGCTTTTGTTTCATATATATAGAAGTAGGGGGACTAGAGAATAGGACTTGAGTTTAATTTGATCTAGATCTAACACAAGTTGGGTGCTGTAAACATGTTAGGGAACTATATCTTTATTAGTGATCTTCTTATTGGAGACAAACAGAATATTGACAACTCTGCATCCATAAATGGCACTCGTGCACTTCGTTCAATTTTATGCAAATTATCCGCCGGGTGAGTGAAGTATAACGTGACTCTGATGTGGATCAATTAGGCGATGTTTGTGCTCTGTCTCATACCAGCAGTGCTTGGCAACAGATACTAGTATTGACTTGGCATAAACACGAGTAGTATTTTTAAATCATTGCACGATTGAGTTGTCTTGCCAATTTTCATGGATCTTGTGAATCAAATGCCTGGCGAGATCCACCTATCTTTCACAAGTGGAAGAAAACTGTCCCACCCTTCAAACACAAACAGCATAATCTTACTACTGTATTATCAATGCAAACGTGCACAAAAGATTGATACTCTGTCCACATTAAATGACACTCTTGGTTTACAATTAATTTACAATATACTATAGTCTTGCCATTTATCAGTTATCTTCTTGCTGCAGGCAAAAAGAATCTTGACAAATTATGGTGACACGATGCACTATGAAGAAACAGATAAGAAATGGTGGTAACACTAAAAAGTTTTAAAAAATTAACCACTTATTACTATTTCTTTTGCCAAACAGAAACTCGTTTGAGACAAAAAGAATCTTGACAACTGCAGGCATAAATGGCACTCGTGCACTTTATTAAATTTCATACAAACAGTGGAAAGAACCCAAAACAGGATGAAGAGTAACGTGGCTTTTATTTGTATCAAGCTACTACTTAGGCGATGTTTGTGCTATGTCTCCTTCTATTACAATACGTTGGTCAGCCACTCAACAACAACAACAACAAAAAATAAAAACAGAAGTGCAAGGCATTTAATTAATAGCCAACTTTCCCTGCAAATACTAATCTTCGCCAAGTTTTTGATCAAAAAGAAAAGCACAAATCAATTTAAACTTCTAATTGCACAGAAAGGCATCCGAACATTGCTGATGCTGTCGAAAAGTTTGCAACAGAACAACTCAGTACACATGAAATGACAGTCTTGCTCTACCATTTTTAATGCACAAAACAATTATGCTGGAAGGCCTATGGTAAAACTAGTCAAGGCAGATTAAATTTCTTAATTTTAACCAAGTACTCTAGATTCCAGTTAAATAACATCTAAATATATTAAATCAAGCGAAGGGAAGGATTGTTGCAGTACCAGAAACTGAACTTGATCTTGTAAAAGCAAAACGTTAAGTAAACTCAAAAAAAGGAGATATTTTTAGCAGCAAAATATGAACTTGATCTTGTATTCAATGTGATGTATAATATAAAATGTACAGGTGCTACTGTAGTGCAAAAATTTTGGATAGCGCTTTGGGATGCAACATCTATTCATGGCTAGCTAGTGATTCAAAATATTGAGGAGGGACACTCGGGTTTTGATTAAGCGAACCTCAATGGTCGCCTCCCTCCCTCGAAGCTGATTCTTCAATTCTTCGTACTGGCCCGTTTTATTTTGACTGAGAAGTGAGCACAAAGCAGCATCAACATTGTCAAATTCATTGGCTTTTAATTCCTCATTTTTCGAGGGCATAATCTTGGACAACAATGACCAACTACTTGATTGAGATCCAGTTCCATTGATATAGGACAAGAAGGTCTTAAATAGTCCTAGAGTGACTGACTGGACCTCCTGCAATTCTCCAACAACAACCAATGGTTCAGGCTTTTTTAATGCTAAGCTATTTTCCTTCATCATACTCTTCAGGCTTTTAAGGATCTTTTGGATCATCTTTTTGGACTTCCTTCTAGAGGTTAGATATCCAGAAATTTCATCCATATTCCGTCTCCTACGAAGAGCTGAAAGAAGTTCTTGTTTATTTTGCTTTTCATTCGATAAGAGATCTTTAATGGTGGCACAAACGTCTAATACCTTGAGATGTGGAGGGAAAGCTACTAGTACGAGCATGCTTTAGGAGCCATTTGTTTTTTTTTTCTTGTTGAAGTTGAGAATTAAGACTATTGGAAGGTGCAATTTCAAAACTCTGCTCCTCCTTCTGGCCCTTGCTTCATATATATAGAACTAGGGGACTTGACTTTTGATGTAAGATCTAACAGCCAACTAGTTATTCTCTCCCACCATCACATACACCACCCATTCTTTCTTTTAATTTATTAAAATGATTCCCCCACGATCGGGTTAAGCAATTTGAGTGCATGTAAACATATCAGGTAACTATATCTTTATCAGTGAACGTCGGGTTGGAGACAAAAGGAATATCGACAACTCTGCATTCGTAAATGGAACTCGTGCACTTTATTTGATTGCATACAAATTATGGAGCCAATCCCACAGGCTGAAGAGTAACGTGACTCAGGTTTGCATTAAACTACATATCAGGCAATGTTTGTGCTCTTTCTCCTACCTTCAGCTTAGGTCACTACATATATCATGATTGCAATTAATACCCTGGCCTGCTGGCTGCTGCCTCTTCAGAACAAAGAAAACCCTATCTTCATGCAATGACTCACTCTTTTAATTTGCTGCACATGGATGATCTGCAATTTTAAATGTGGAATCAAATTTGAATGCATTATGGAATAAGTAAATGTTCTGAGTTTCAGCATACAAGTATTAAGAGACACATGATCCCTCCTTGAAAGTTGCGACCTGAGATAACAACTACTTTCTTCTCTATACTAGATGAGAATAGCACGGGCCCAACATTGTAGATTTAAACAGACTATCATTCTCTAATTATGCTTTGGAGAATTCATTTGGGAATCCAACTGGAATGGTCAAAGAAGCCGTAGGAAGTAACTAATATTTCATTACCTAATATGAAAGGGCTAATCCCAATATTCATTACCCAAATATGGAATATTCAAGGTTCATTATTATTCTCAAATTCTGCAGAGTAGTAATTACCACTCAAGTTTTGCAGAGTGGTATCCATTACAAATACCACGACAAAACTTGCATCTTAGCTATCATCATTCGGTAATTAACAAAATAAATGAATATTCATTTAATTATTAAGTTGCAAAGTCAAAATAGTTGGTGCACATTGGTGAATCAGATGTCAAATACCTAACCTACTAACGTTCATTACTATTCTTTTCCTCCAAACCTTAGGAGCTTGACCTCTCGCATAGCCTGTAGGCTGAGTCACTTAGTTTCGATTACATGAACAAGTCCTGAATTGTTGTATAAGCTTATTTAAGAAAGCTGGTAAAAAATCTTGAATTGGTCGATCATAAATTTTAGGATATCAGCTGAATGTGCTTGTGGGTCAACCTCAACACCACTTCCAAGCTGGCATTGATGTATTCCTTATTTCTCGAAACCTTGTACATGGACTGATTATTAATCAACGCTAAAAATAATTTCATAAGCAAGTAGAAGTGTAGAACATAAACATTTTTATATAACATACATTATATTAATTAATTTTATGTGTCAAGGATATCGAAAGTAAACACTTTTAGAAGGACATATGATCTTATTCTGTAAGACATAAAACTGGCAAAAAATACAGACCTAAAACCCCATCAGAAGAACTGAAAAATACTATGAATGTGCGCTAGTATTTCTAGGGAGGGAAAAAAGGAGGGAGGGAGGAAGAAAGATAAGTTGTACCTGCACATGTGACTACAGAAAACGGGAAACAAATAAGACAAAATGATACACTAATCCAAAAACAACAAAAATATAAGCTCTGAATATACTAAAAATAATGATAAATCTTAAAATATAAGAAGAAAAGGCATTTACAAATATTCCAGATGTTATGCGTGTCAAGGAAAAAAGTAAATGTACGTAACAACAAAATATGTCTAGAGGACTCAAAATACAACTTGAAAAGGTTATAACTTAAGTAATTGTGAAAGAGAACTATCAAAAGAGATATGTTGTACTTATAAGGTAAGGTAGATAGGTTTCAAAGGATGATAACTTCGATAATTGAGATGATATAAGAAAAACTATCAAGATAGAAGTAGTATTCATAAGATGAGCTAGATAAGTATTTTACTCACGGAAGGTGATCCCACTAAGTTCAAGTTATAGCAGTACACATGCCAACTTTTAGTTTATTTTTAATGATTTCAAATGGAGGAGAAAGAAGTATTCATACATTATTCTATACTCAATAACTGAAATAGCAAGTGGATATTTTTAGCCAAAAAAAAATAATAGGGAGATCAATTAATGAGTTGACTCTAAGTCATATAAACTTCGTATTTAGGTCGTATTCAACCGTTCACCCCAATGGGAAATTACCTTTTCTCTAAATGTTTGAAAATTTTGAGTTGATTGTGTTCTTCTCCGCCATATATGGTTCAGGTAATCGAGAATAGCAAATCACTAGACATGTAGTTACAACTTGAACATCAATTAAAAAAGAAATAACAAGAAAATAGTCAATCCAATATAAATCAAAGTGTTATCGTAATCATTCGCGGCATTTTCTCTCCGTAGATCTTTTTGCTATATTAAAAGAATAACAATCTTAACTCCATAATTACTATTCTGTAATTTTCTCGAAAATCATGAACTTGAATTACAGCTTGTTGTAGTACCTAATGTCGCAACATGTTATTCTTTTGCATAACTGATCGTTCAGTTATAACCAGTAGGACTTGAATATATTGTCATAGACAAATGTCAATAGGTTAATCATGTCTTTTTAAAAGAAAAGAGAGAACAAGGCATAAAATCATTTATTCTACTTTTTAATATCTTATGTGAGTATTGGTTATGTAGATAAGCTAAATTATAGTTAAAATATCACATGCACATCCTGCAAGTTCAAATAGATAGACATCGTACCACTGAATCCATGATTTTTGTTTGATAAGAATGAATACTTTGAGGTGTGAATTGAAAACAAATACTCATATTGAAATGCAGTAAAATTTATTAATTTAACAACAATCATGATAGATAAACTAACTGATCCATAATGACTTATTCTTGCTATTCAAGAAAATGGCATAAAGATAAACAACCTCCACACAGTCTCCTAAATTTTTGACAGTTAAACTATAAAAATGATTCATCAAAAACTTACCACTGATTATCACCTTTATGATCCTAAAATCCCATACACTGTACTGACTATGCATTGACAACCCACTACACACATTATGGGATTTCCTAAAAATATTTAATAGTTAAAATAATAAAATAAAGGAATCAAAAGTACAGAAGCTACATTTTCTAATCATGGGATCAACCTTGAATCTCATTCAAGAGGAGGTTGAAAGAAGAATCAAAAGAGAAACAATGAAAACACACAATAATCAATGATCAAAAGAATTGGACTATAAAAGCAGATGAAGAATCAATGTGCAATGTAGTCCGACAATGCAAACAAAAATTTTAAATCATCGATTAGTAAATTTCACATGTTTTAAACCTTAAAAACTTCAACGTTCCAAAGGGGTTATACCTCAAAATTAGCAGAGAATCGACATTCGACTGACTAATTATCATAAATAAATAAATAAAAGAAAAAAATAACATATCAAAATGACAATTGAAAGGGTATACCTCAATATTGTCATTCAGCAGTTCGAAAGCTCAAAGAATACTCCGTCCTAGTACATGATTGCTGCTTCAAAAGTTCATTCAGCAAGAAGCAGTAGACAAGTTTATCCCAAATTGTGAAACGCGGGATTGTGTTTAATGTCTGATTAGAGATAATAAAAAGCAAAATTCCTAAAAGAAGATTTGAAGTATAAGAAAAGGTTAGTAAGAGATGTCTACTACTAATAACAGACAATTACGACTTGAACTCATTAACAAATGGTAGATGATTAACACAGTAATAGTGAAAGAGGATTATAGAAGGAGGAATGTGAGGGATGATCAGTATTCTATCAGAGCAATAAAAATTCAATTTAAGATCAGCTATGTAAAATTACCACTTTATCCTTGGTCAACCGTCGAGGCTTTTCTATATAATAGAAAAATATATACAGGAAACAAAGGCAGACAAGGCAACCTGGGAAAAGTGCGAAAAAACAAACACATAGCCCTAGAATTCAGCCCATAGTGCATAAATATACAGTAATTCAGAAATCAAAACTTTTGCAATCATGTTTTGATCAGTCCATCAACGGAATAATACTAAAATTAGTCCCTTGTTGCATTTTCAACATGTCCATTAATTAAATGACATACGCAGGTCTTAAATATGATATTATAGAATCAATGTTGTCAACACAGTTCAATTGCCTGCCGGAGAGGATCGACGAAAACGACAAATTAACCAAATTATGGAACAAAAATTTACTTATGAATCACTCGTTGTAAATAATGATGCATCTAGTACCACACGTGGACATGCGGGCGACATTTCAGAAGAGAGATATTAACAGAGTAGTAGGCATAGACCAACGAAGAGAGAGAAGTTGTATATTTCATTATTCAACAACATAACTTTTAATACATTGTATGTGCGTTATTTATACAGTAGTTAAACTAATTAACTAACAATTAAACCGTAACTAACTTAATAACTGAAAGGCTGAACGTTAATAACTAAGCTAGTGTAATGACTAAACTGACACTGCTACTATACATTATATACACTAAGTTATATTATTCTCTACACTCCCCCTCGAGCTAGGTAGTGCAAAAATGTTCAAAACTCCTAACTTGAAATTAAGATGTTCATGTTGAACTGTGTTAAGACCTTTTGTTAAGATATCTGTTGGTTGGTTCTTTGTATGAATGTACTTGGTTGTGATGAGTCCTTGTAACATTTTTCCCCTAATGAAGTGACAATCAATTTCAATATGTTTGGTTCTTTCATGATATACTGGATTTGCAGCGATCTGTATTGCTGCCTTGTTGTCACTGAAGATGTCAATAGGCAATTTGATTTCAAAACCAATTTCTTTGAGTAAGCCGACAATCCATATTACCTCTGCAACAGTTGCAGCAATGCTACGATATTCAGCTTCTGCTGAACTCCTTGAAACAGTAGTTTGCTTCTTAGATTTCCAAGATATTAGAGAATCTCCTAGTTTAATTAAGTATCATGTAATTGACTTTCTAGTATGAGGGCATGCAGCCCAATCAGCATCACAGAATCCTACTACTCCATTGTTTACATTGTTGGACAGTAGAATACCTTGACCAGGTTGTTTCTTCAAATACCTTACTATTCAGAGTGCAGCCTCCATGTGAGATTGTTTAGGATGTTGAAGAAATTGACTGAGTGTTTGAACATTAAAAGCAATGTCTGGTCGAGTCATTGTGATATACAGTAATTTTCCTATTAATCTTTGATAAACAGTATGATCTTCTAGTTTTTTGTCTTCTATTATGTCTTCTGTATTGTTTTCCTTCATATGGTCATCATATTCTTTTGTTTTAAGCTTTATGTTGTAATCCATAGGTGTGATAGCTGGTTTGGCTGCTCCTAAACCAGTTTCAGATATGATTTCTAATGCATACTTCCTTTGATGCATCAAGATACTTTGTTTGGATCTAGCAAATTCAATACCTAGGAAATACTTTAACTCACCTAAGTCTTTCATTTTGAAAGCACTTTGTAATGTTGTTTTTGTCTTCTGTATCAGTTTAAGACTATCCCCTGTAATGAGCATATCGTCCACATATACTAGTACAATAGTTGTGCCCTCAGAAGTTCTTTTGAAATACAAGGAATGATCATGTTTGCTTTGCTGAAATGAATGACTTAGTAGAGTTTCAGTTAAATTTGAATTACATTGGCTTGGAGCTTGTTTTAGACCATAAAGGGATTTAACTAGTCAACACACTGAATTCTCCCCCTGACTGTTAAAGCCCTGTGGTATTTGCATATAGATTTCATCATGAAGGTCCCCTTGAAGGAATGCATTATATACATCCATTTGATGTATATTCCATTGTTTTTGAGCTGCAATAGCTAATACAGTTCTAACTATCTTCATTTTTACAACTGGACTAAGCGTTTCTTGGTAATCAATCCCTTCTAGTTGGCTGAATATTTTAGCCACTAGTCTGGCTTTGAATCTTTCAACTTCCCCTGTAGACTTGTACTTGATATTATATATCCATTTGCATCATATTGTATGCTTTCCTTCTGGTAAATTTACAATATCCCAAGTGTGATTATCTTGCAAAGCTTTAATTTCAGCTTTCATTGCCTCTATCCACCTCTGATCTTTAACAGCTTCTGCATATGACTTAGGTTCTAAAATTGTAGATATAGCAGAGGTAAATACTCTAGACTTGGGTGATATATATTCATAACTGACATATTTGTTTAGAGCATAAGGAGTATCATGATGAATATTTAGTGAGACAAAGTCTTGCAGCCACAAAGGAGGCCTTTCACCTCTTTGGGATTTTCTTATTTCTGTTTGATGTATAGAACTGCTAGGTACTGATTGAGTAGTAATAGTAATCATACCTGGTTGTTGATTTTCAGTTCTGTATTCTGAATCAGTTGACTCTTCTTGATGATTATGAACTTCTGTGTTTTCTTCATTTGTTTGATCAACTGAACCAGGTAATGCAGAATTGTGATACTCATCTCTGTCATTCATTTCTTGACCAGTATGTATTTGACTTTGAATTGAATCAAGAGATAGTTGTTGAAGCATATTGTCCTGAGCAAAGATAGTTGTAGTAGAGTACTTTGCAGCATTTTTCTTAAATGGGAATATATCTTCTTTGAAACTTACTTCTCTGCTTATTAAAAAACGCTTGTTTTCTATATCATACAATAAATATCCTCTATGTTTTGTAGCATATCCCATATGAATTGTCAATCTTGACTTCATTTTATCTTGTAAACATCCTAGTACTCTCAAATGATTTGAGTTTGGCCTCTTACCAAACAGCCTTTCATAAGGTGTTTGATAATCTATAACTGAACTTGGCATCATGTTGATCAGATATATTGCACTTAACATACATTGTCCCCAGAATTTCCTAAAATCTAATGGCTCTTGTAACTTCTAAAATGTGCATGTGCTTCCTCCCAGCTAATCCATTTTGCTGAGGAGTGTATGCACATGATTTTTGATGAATCACACCTAACTTAGTGAATAAGTTTTCACATACTGAGTTTATAAACTCAAACCCATTATCAGACCTGACTATTTTTATTGGCTTTCCAAACTGATTCTTGACTAATATCATAAAATTTTGTAGAACTGTGCTAACATCTGCTTTTAACTTCAATAGAAATATCCATGTAAACTTAGTGTAGTCATCCACAATTGTTAGGAAATATTTGTTACCATCAAAAATTGGAATCTTATAGGGCCCCCACAAATCAAGATGAACTAGCTCAAAACAAACATTGAATTTTGTATTGCTAATAGGAAATAGCAACCTTGTTTGTTTTGCACAAGGATACACAGTACAATTCTCTACTTCTTCTGCTATTTTTTCTGTCCTTATAGAAGACAATATTCTTTTAAGTACTGAAACAGAACTATGTCCACATCTTTTATGCCAAAGATCTATGTCTTTATCAGACTTGACTTCAATTATTGCTGGAGACTGAGAGTCACTTGCAGTACATAAAACTTCTGCAGTTGAGTTCACTGTATGCAAATTTCCACTTAGTATATACAATTCACTGTCTTCTTTACCAATAGCTCTCACCTGCCCATTGAAGAGATCCTGAAAGATACAAAAAATAAGAAAAAATGCAACTGAGCAAATTTACTCCTTAGTAACTTTAGAGACAGATAATAAATTGTATTTGAACTGGGGTATATGAAACACATTAGATATAGTAATACTATTACTAATGTCACTAGAACCAATATGTGTCACATGTGTTATATTTCCATTAGGCAAGAACACTTTCTTTGGGCAATCTGGATGCTTAACAGAATTCTTATTCAAAAGGTTTATATCAGCAACCATATGGTTTGTGGCATCAGTATCAATTATCCAATCATGTGAACTAGTAAATGTTGAGCAGACAAGTTCAATACATGCTGATTTAGCAATAGAGTTTTCAGACTCATTCATCTTGACACTGTTAGTATTGTTCAAAATTTGCAGAATTTGCTCATATTGTTCCTTAGAGAAAGTGCATGTTGTGATGGGTGAAAAACCTGGTACACTTAATTGAGCAGTTGCACCTTCATGTCCCATCTCAGACTTGCCATATTTCAACCCTTGACTCACTGTTTGATTCTGAGTAATTTGAGCACCAGTTATCCCAGAGTTTTTGAAATGTCCATTGTTTTCAGTCATCACATTGCAAGTTGTATTATTAATATTAGCTCCACCTTTCTTTCTATTCTTGAACTCATTAGGATAACCCATAATTTTATAACAATTATCTTTGCTATGTCCTTTCATTTTGCATAATTCACATTGTACATTGTAATTCCTCCTAAACTTCTGGTTTCCTCCATAAGTTCTAGTGTACATTGCCACATCATAATGGTTGGCAGACATTGCAGGATTTGCACCAAGTAGCCCTGTACTTGCAGCTACAGATCTTTGACCTTCTTCGCTAATTATCAGCCCATAAGCTTGATTGACAGATGGAGTTGGACTCATCATCAATATTTGACTTCTTGCTTGACTATATGACTCATTCAAGCCCATCAAGAATTGAAACAATTTCAATTTCTGTAAATGCACCACAAACTCCTTTGATCTTGCACACTCACAGCAAGAAGCAGGGACAAGAGCTTCAAATTCTTCCCATAAGTCCTTGAGCTTTGAGAAGTATACAGAAACATAAATTGTCCCTTGAGTTAAATAGCGATTTCTTTGCATAAATTGAACGATCTTGAACCATCTACATTAACCTTTCATGCAAATCATTCCACATAGCTTGAGCACTTGAAGCATACATTATACCCCCAAGCAGTCCACTTGAAACAGAATTCAAGATCCACGATAACACTATTGCATTCACTTTTTCTCAGTAATTCCAATTGCATTGTGGGAATTTTTCTTTAGAGCAGGACCCATCAACTAGCCCCAATTTATTTCTTCCCAATAGAGCCACTCTTATTGATCGATACCATGTTGAATAATTTTCAATTCCTGTTAATTGAAAAGATATAATCTGAATGCCACTTACATCCGCCGGTGAAAGAAATAACGGATGATTATAATCGATACCAGGAATTGAATTTCCAATTATTCCTTGAGTTACAGGAGTTGCCTGTGTGTTTTGTGTACCATCTGGTGTGACACCATTTTCATCTGCCATTGTTGCTCAGTTACAAGAATTTTCAGAACTAAAATTTGAGTAATTGAAGAATCGTTTTCTTTGAGCAGTTTAATCAACGATCAAGAAGCTCTGATACCATGTAGTTATTGTAAGATGAATCAATCAAGAAATAGAGAAGAATCATATATTCATCAATAAGAAGAGAGATATTAACAGAGTAGTAGGCATAGACCAACGAAGGAGAAGTTGTATACTTCATTATTCAACAACATAACATTTAATACACTGTATGTGCGTTATTTATACAGTAGTTAAACTAATTAACTAACAATTAAATCATAACTAACTTAATAACTGAAAGGCTGAATGTTAATTACTAAGCTAGTGTAATGACGAAACTGACCTTACTACTATACATTATATACACTAAGTTATATTATTCTCTACAATTTCCTGATATTAGAGTTGTCAAGATTCTAATTCCCTCATCACCAAAGATCCGTATATTTTTCCAAATTGTTTGATGGAAAAGGGAACATATGAGATCAATTTAAACAGAAAAAGGCTTTCACTTGCCTGATGATGAAAACGTGGAAATTCACCACTAATTGTTGGGATCTTTCCATACTTAACCAACAATCTTGAATTCAAACCTTGAGAATATAGAATGGTAGGGAGCGCTTTACCCCCTAACCAGTGTGAGTTCGAATTAGTGGGTCCAATGATCCCCGGATTAAAAAAAAATCTAGCTTGTTTTGCTTCTGCTGTATGATACAATTGTACATCCTGCAATATTTTCTTTTCCATTTCCATTTCTTTGGATGATCCTAATAACAAGTGTGGCAACACCTGCAGAACGTTATGTTTGAGGCTTCAGAAACTTTTCTCACATTTTGGTTGGTTATAAGGAGGGCCCAAAAAGATATTGGATTGTTCAATTCAAAAGATGACTTTATGATAGAATCGGCAGATGAGACGAATCATGACTCGATGACCAAACTCAACAAATTTGAACATGACAAAATGCTACTCCATCCGCTTCAATTTAGATGAGGTAATTTGATTGGGAACGGAGCTTTTGAAACTTATAATCTTTGAAGCTTGAGGGATAAAAGCTTTGTAGGGCCATAATATTTATGTGGTTATAAAAGCTTCTCGTTAAGAGTAAAATAGATAAAATGAAGAGTTTAAAATTGAATTATTTTCAAATTAAAAAATGTATCAATTTATTTTGGACCACACTAAAAAAGAAACTACTTCATCTAATTTGAAATGGAGGGAGTATATTATTACTGGTCCAATGTTGTAAGTTGACTGGAAGATATATTCTCTGTGCAGCTTTTTCCGTTAGCCTTTCTAATCCCTTATTAATCATGATGTACCCCTTTATCTTTTAATCTGCAATATCACTTTTATTTTTTTATAAATTCTGGAAAACAGCAGATCTTATCATATTCAGAAATACGAACAACATTTTATTAACCTGGTTTAACGATGTATTCAACACACCTCACCTCAAATCCAGAAAACCTTTGCGTTATGGACAACCAAAACGACTTACGGTTAGCAGGTTCTGAGTTAGCTTAAGTTGAAATATTACCAAGGGAGAATAAGGGAGCTGTCCAAACTAGCCATACAATTTCAGTGGATAGAATGCACCATCTACCATCAAAAATAAATCTGGTTCATCTATCCAGCCCTATACATACCTAATTCAAGATATAGATTATTGTCAGAATTTAAAGAACATAGCCCCTGTACAACAATCTGAATACAACTTACTTATGAATATTATGCCTCTATTCTCAGGCAGTGTCTGGTGCCAGGCAACCAGCAGTCCAAATGACTTGCATACCCGAACAGCCTCTTAATGTTCCACTGGTATAATCTTGATCCAATTGAAATATGTCCAAAGTACGGTAAGCCTCAAAATGAACAACTCCTCAACCTCCCTCTTAAGGCAGCCTGAACAAACTATATCCCAAACTCATGAGTTTCATATTTCCGGACAAACGTCTCATGTTCTTTTCATCGAGGCAGACGGCCTCTGCTTGCAGTTTAGATGCCACCTCTACTTGCTTATTCGTGTTACTATCACAGGAATGAAGCACCTATCCGTACATGACTTGTCATCACTCAGATATCTCCAATAATCAGTTTCTCAATACCAATCAACAGCTGCTCCAGGAGGACAGAGCACAAAGTCTCCAGCCTGACTCAATTTAGTCGGTGCCACCTAAGCTGCTCCGGGGACCGGTCTGGCCACCACATAGGACGCACTTGAAGCCTAAGTGGTGCCAATGGGGCAAACTACCACCATGCCAACGCTTACAAATACTCGCATTTAACAGAAGCATGATGTTTCATAATTTACGTCTGCAGTAGCTCAGGAGTAGTGACTTGAACATCTGTGCCTATCCTAGGGATTTAACCCCCTCCTCCTTTCAGGTTCATCGCTAGTCTGACGCGGAGCTTTACCACTGAAAAACAGCATACTTTATACTGCATCAGTTATTCTAATATTCAAGATCCAAGGAGACTTCTAAAACAGGAGATTCAAGAATATCTGTCCTGAATATCAGCAAAAAGTTTCCATTGCAATAACCTCAAAGGCACATCATCAGTATTACAGCTGCCATAAATCTCTTTTCCCAGCTGAAACTGACTGAGCTGTGATTACGCTACAGCGAGAGCAGAGAAAGCCAACAAGGTCTCTGTTGCTCCATCTCACATTGTTCCCCAGCCTGGAAATTGAATAACCACCAATAGTAGCATAATAACAGGCACAAAGAAGGTATAACCTTTTCAAGGTAATGCAACAATAATTTTTCATGCTATTCAAGCCAGATTATCCTCTTCAATGCGTTGCAGAAGCTCCTCGTAAACCTTCAAGGATTTGGCAGTAAACCTTTCCATGGCCTCAAATATATGTCTCAGACCAAGCTGAAGACTACTATTTTTGCTAGTATCACTCTGGTACACGACATGCCTATTTAGTGAGAGACCACTTTCATCCCCAGAAACGAGTACTATTCTTTTGCCCAGTGCATGAATCTCCTTTTGTATCTTCTGGTCCTCTCTCTCCAGGTTCTTCACTTTTCTCTCCATATCCTTGTTCACCATCATCCTTTGCCGTATTTCCAGTTTATCTCGCTCCCAGAGCTGAAGGACATTAGTTGCAAAATCTCGCATACAGTCAATGACCTCTTTCTCAGAAACTCCTTCAATGGTTTGTGACCACTGATTACAAATGACAAAAATTGGGGGAGCACCAATCCTTCCGGGAGAGAAGGGAACTCTTCCATCGGGTGTTTCTTCAGGCACATACAGAAGACATTTCATGAGCCAAGAGTTTAGAGCTCTCACATAACCTTTCTGTGCATTCACCCAGCAAGAGAATCTCAAAGTCCAGTGCAAAAGGTCCTGTTCAAGCTCCAGAGTGGCTTCGAGATGTGCATCACTGAAGTGTTTGTGAGATGCAATGGCATCTAATCTTTTGGCTTCTCCAATAGCCTGGCATTGGCTACGATGACACTCAAGCATGCCTTTCCACATTTTACTTAACCTACATAGAGAATTCACACGAGAAACTTACATTAGATAACTAATTGGCCTAGAATGAGATAAAAGTTCAGCGGAAAAATTTGAGACCGGTCCGACAGTACTAGAAATAGACACTATATCAAGATAAATCCCCAACAGCATCCCATAGGAGATCGTGCAGCTGTGTCTGATTGATGCATTTGCAAATCCAGAAGTTGGATTCAGTTTTAGCGAAAGCAAGAATCCCCTTTAGGAGTGTCACAAGCAGCTACACATTTACATTCACCCTCAACTTTCTAATAAAGACAAACTATAATGGCATTTGAAGGCTGAATATGTCGGTCATTGCTACCACATCCTAATAAACAAGCCAATTCTTTTATTTATATTTTTGAATGAAGTGCGCTATAATACTTACATAAAGTTGGGAACACCAAAAACCTCCCCTATACAAGTGGTATTTCGAAAATTAAACCTACAAAAAGACATTATTCTCTATGAAAGAAATCTTCAATACCAGTTGGAACTCATGCGGTGCACCCAAAGAAACTAGGATTAAGAAGATATTTCCCAAATGTACAAAATCATTGTCTACTCCCTCAAAGCTAGGAATAAACAAGCCAATTTGAATTGCACAAAGAGCAGTTTTAGGCAGTTACCATATGCTTGTAGCACGCTTAATAGAAGAAGTACTTGACAAACTCATCACAAGAAATTCTTTAAAAGCTTTCATCTTTACAGGTTTTCATCCGCCGGAAGGATACTAGAAACAAGAACCTCGCATTTGGATCAAAATCAATTTTTTGAAATCATTCATGGAGATCAATATACAAGACTTTAGATGATTCAGTAGCTTGGATGCATACAATGATGTCATTACAAAAACCTAGCAGTACAAATCAGAAACAGTTATCAAAATATGGCAAACCAACAATTCTTCTCTTCCATGTAGTGCATTTACGAAATCTAATGATAGGCAAACCAGATAGAGAATTCTTTAAAATCTCATTAAACAAAAGGTATCCTTTTTACCCGGAAGATTTGGAAAAAAGACGTACCCCTGAATAAATTCATTCAGTTGCGGCCATAACTCTTCATCCCTAATCTTGTTTATCTTCTCAGAGATCTTATCAACAACCTGAATCGCGATTCTAATTTTTGTGGAGAGACTTCTAACCAATCGCCTTGTCATGTCAACCTTGTGAGCCTCAGCACCCTTTTGATCTAATCGCTTCAGCTTTTCAGATTTTCTTTCATGAAGTACCCTTATCTTCTCCTCGGACTGCACCAGAATAAGCAAGGGTAAGTACACACTGTCAATACAGAGTATATGTTTAAGGCAATATGAATTACACCTAGCACTACAGCGACCTTTGTCTTGAGGTAGAGGGTGCGATGGAAGGGGATCAATTTATAAATTCCAATTGCAACACAAGGAAAAAAATACTAAGGACTCTTTAAGGCCGGCCAAAAATGACAAGGAAGGTTATCCATCACAAACTGGGGGAATAGAAGGTGCATGCTACAATATCTGTAAGAGAATCAAATCACCCAGAAAGAGGAAATACAAGCAACAGTAGACACAGAAGAACACATAGTAACAACCATAACTGAAGTTCGCAACTTCTCTTAAAGTGAGACCAACATCACTACAGATGAAGATTAAACATTAGCAAACAACAGTAATGATAACAAGTACAGATGTATGGCATTAGCATATCTCTGGAATCTGGATTGTCAAAGGTTTTTTGATATTGTCCACAAAGATTCTAATGTACCACATCCCAAGTATCCACTTAATTACCACTTGCAAGACACACCAAAACACAGAAAGAGACAATAATCACATATGAGGAAGAAACAATTTTAAATCCTCTAATTAATTGAGCTATTCAGAGAGCAAGCAAAACAGACCGGTAAACTCTGCCCTCCAAAAGAAGATGTCGTCCAAAGCATCATAAAGCAAAAAATGAAAAGAAATAGAGTGAACCTACAAAAAAGAACAATACCTTAACCTCCTGATACAGCTTCTTCTCCCAGAGGTGCAGCTTATTTAACGTTGAAGAAAGGTTCCTGTGCCTTGAAGTAACATCTCCTTCCACATCTGAAGCAGCAGGATCAGCGATCTGAATCTCAGCACTCTTTGAAGTAGACGTTTGTGACGAGACTACAGATAACGAAGGAGTAATTGCATGCAACATCTTGGAAGAAACTGTCTCCACAAATTCCCAAGAAATATAAGTTAAAATCAACTGAAACAACCTCAAACATCAACCAAATCAAATTACTACCATGTCCAGTACACTTTGACATAGCAAGACTTCGCTTTTATTCATAAACAATCCAATATTATCATCTACAAGGCTCAAGAGCATAATGACAAACTCTTTTGCGGAGAATAGGATAAAAAATCGTAACTTGATAAAAAAACAACTATGCTCAATCCCACACGAGTTGGGATTAATTATATGAATCCCCACTATCTATCCTCACCGATCATGCTACTCCTAATTAAACTCATCTCAAGCTAATATTATATGCAAATACATACTATAAGTTCTCTATATTTTGTAAATATATATGTTTTAAGGCTAAACCCCTCCTATAAAGCATAGGACCTATGTTAAAAGTGCTAACATGTCTAAAAATCATAACGTGACATCACAATTGAATACCTCGATACGTGGAAGGCATAATAACCAAAACTTGAGATCACACTGAAGTACCTTGATAGGTGGCATGCTTACGATTGTGGGGAAGCTTTCCAGCCTCGAGCATCTTGGCAAGCTCATTCCCAGATTCAGAAGCTCGCTCAAATTGAACTTGTATCTCTTTCACAACATCAGAATCGTCCTTAAATGCACGAGCTCTAACATTTCCACCATGTCCCCCTGACTTACTTCTGTCCTCATCTACCACTTTCTTATCCACAACGTGCACCTCATACTCCACCTTCTGCTCATTCTCAACTGACCCACTTGGCTTCCCACGGTATAACGACTCTGTATCAGTTTGCTTCTCCCCCTCCTCCTCTGCCACTGCCTTTGAATAGTTCTCTAAGCCACCTCCTCCATCGCCTTCGACAAACTTCTGATGTCCATGAACTTCCTTAACAACCTCATGCTCAAAATCCTCGTCTTCCAAATCAGGAATACCCTCTTCTTCCCTCACCTCTCTCGAGTCTCGGCTTGGAGTATAAGGTGTAGGGTAATTATTGTTCTCAAAAGTCTCGAAAGGGTTCAGAAAATCCCAAGGTGAACTCCTCGGTGGAGATGGCGGAGGCGGTGGCGGTTTCGAAGTCGAAGGCCCAGCTCTAGACGGCCCCAGCGGCGGAGATGAAACACCGTACGGCCTTTGCATCGACGAGGGAAAAAAACTGTCACCGTAATTGGGATATTCCGGGTAATTGTAGTTAGAATTAGGGTTGTTGCTATTCGGATAAGGATAAGGGTAATAGGAAGAAGAGCCTTCACCCATACGAACAGTCTCGGAACTCATCGGCCGTTGTTGATAGGTCACCGACGGCGTCGCTTGCTTCCTCATGAAATTCATATGCATATACCCACCACCACCCCCTCCAACTTGATACGGTGCTCCATACCCACCAACCGCACCAACCGGATATGGTGCTCCGTACCCACCACCAGCTCCGACTTGATACGGTGCTCCGAACCCGCCACCCTCTCCGACTTGATATGGTGCCCCGAACCCCCCTAGGGTTTCCTGATCAGCATAAGCGAACTGACCGTACTGATTATTAACGTGAGGGGGGGTTTCCGTATGGTGATGATGCAAAGACTCTGAACCGGAGTCATCATCTTCCGAACCAGACTCAGAATGGAAATGAAGATGTGAACCGGAACTAGAGTGAGAATCGTGATGTTTGTGAATTGCCTTTTTTGCTGGTGGGGAAGAAGAGGAAGGTTGTGGAAGGTCTCCGCCACCTTTGCGGTGAGAAGGGAGATTGAGAACCGGAGAAAGAGGACTATCGGAAGAAGACGCAGTAGAAAGATCAAGATCATGTTCGAAAAAACGGTGAAGAGAAACGCCGACGGCTTTTAAAGAGTGAAGATAAGCTACATGGGCTTCAGCAAAAGCGTAACGGTGGTGAATAGCTTCGTCTAGAAAGGCGCAACGTTCACGGCAGAGTGCCACCGCCGGTAAGTCATCATGCTTTGAGGTTGCGCACCCCATAATTTCAGATAATAAAATTGGGATTTAGTGATTATTGCCCATGAAATAAAAAAAGTTTAATAAAAATAAAAGGGGGGGTTTTGGAAATAAAGAAAGGAAGCATGGTGAAGGTAGAGTGAGAGAATTAGTGGGAGAAACAGGGAAGGATGGATCAATGAATGGACGGTAAAGAGAGAGAACAAGAAGCATCACCCACCCACCCTTAAATTTGAGGGACAAAGATGGAATCTTTGCCAGCAGTGATTTCGTCTGTTTGTAGGCACTAGCAAGATAATAAGAAAGAAATAAAGAGGAAAGTATTTGCCCCGACGGCGAATATGGTTAGCTTTTCCTTTTCCACGATTTAGCGAGATCAATAATGCTTATTTTAGGTGACTTAATTAGCATGTAATCTCAATTTTTAACCTACTCCAGATAATAATGGGTTAGAAATTGGATGAAACGAAACGTACGTGTAAATCGGGACAGGGGCTGAAATACAGAACAAATTACAAGTGTCGGTGCAAGATTGCAAACACTAGATTAATATTACTTCCTCCATTTTCTTTCATATTATTAAATTAATATTTGACAGAGCAGCAGAGTTTTAAAATAATAAGAAAGATTTTTTATTCATACGAACCTTAAAATCTCTGATTCTAAACACATTTTGATATTTTCATGATATAAAAGCAAAAGTTCAAAATTAAAATAACATACTGATTAAACAGAATCACTAGAGATATGTAATTCAATTGTGGAGGTTGTAGTGATTTGCCCTCTTGCCAGATTGGACTAGTCTTATTTCTAATTTAGTTTGGCAAGTCTTATTTCTAATTTAGTTTGGTCAAAACTCAACTACGAGTCTACTGCGGTTGGCACTTTCTTGAACGAAAATTGCATTTGAAGACGTCTTTCCTTACCAACAATAGGTTGGTGAAGTGGTAACTATTATTTTATCCTTAATCAGAATTTTTGGGTTCGAATCCTTGAATATAGAATCACTTTTATTAAGGAGCATTTTATCCTTAACGTGAGATTTTTTGGCGCAAATTTAAATTTAATCGGGTTCCAATATAAATACCGAACATTGAGTGAAAAATCAAAAAAAAAAAGTAGACGTCTTTCCTTCGGAAAAGTAGAAGAAAAGAAAACGTACTAAAATCGTGTTTGTAAACTACAGGTAATAGAACATTCTTGTTTACAAGAATTACTAAAAAATGAACCAAACACAAAGATAAGTCCAAGTCAATCTAATCAGCTGACTAATTCCGTGTATCAAATGACCCCTAATTTCATTGTATCGATATTTCTAAAGCTTCATGACTAAGATAGCCTGAAAACAGAAAAATTAATTTGCCAAAAGTAGATGTCTTTTACCTGTCGTTAGGGGTGTTCAAAACCGATCCGAAACCGAAAACCGAACCGAACCGAAGCTTAATGGCTTA
>MDKI01022708.1:0-30445 GCA_005239505.1 Nicotiana paniculata | reverse complement strand
GGGGGATAATTCCCCCTCACAAAGTTAGAAAGGAGACTTACCTCGCTCCGAAATTCCATAACCTGTTTCCAAGCCCTTCCGAATTGATGCACAACGCCCCAAAACTTTCCAAATAACGGGCAAACCAATGAAAATATACTCTAATACTTGTAACAATTCAAATTATATAAAATCTCATCTCCGCTCAAAGAATTGACCAAAATTCCCCCGGGCCCACTTGCCTGGATTCCAAAATTTCTCGAAGATAAACTCTACCCATGGCCTTACTAGCTCAAATATACAATTTACTCTAATTTCCATGCTCAAATTCGTGGTAAAAATCCAAAATATCGAATTCTAGGTTTTCTTCCAAATCCCACAATTTCCACAAAGTCTTACACTTAAATCCGAACCTAAGCCATGCATTTAACTTGAAATGAGTTGGAATAACTTACCTTGTTATCCTTGAAGAAAATCTCCCTTGAAGCTCCTCAAAATCGCCCAAGCCAAAAGAAAAAATGGAAGGAAAATGAACCAAGTCCGTTTAAAATAGCACACTGCCTAGGCGTCCTTCTATGTGACTGCACTCCATCAGCTGTGATCGCATAAGCAAAGTCCCAAAAGCCTCCAAGCATATACTATGCGATCGCACATTCAACCTCGCGATCGCATAAGCCATTAACCTGCAGCCTCAACTTTTCTTTTTGTGCGATCGCGCAACTACACCTGCGATCACATAGACCAACGCAACAGCCCCCAAAATTCTCTTCTATGCGATTGCATACCTCCAAGTGCGTTCGCACAAGAAAAAATTCCAGCCCCTCTAATTTCTTTTCTGCGATCGCACAACTAGGACTGCTATCGCATTGAACACCAGATACACCAGCAAACAGCAGCAGCAAATCACTCAAAAATGACCCTAAACCACCCCGAAACACACCCGAGGCCCCCGGGACCCCGTCCAATTACATGACCCAGTCCCATAATATCCCACGGACTTGCTCGGGGCTTCAAACCATATCAAACAACACCGAAACGACGAATTGCACCCTAATTCAATCTTTATGAACTTAGAAATTTCCAACTTCTACATTCGATGCCGAAACCCGTCAAATTTGACCCCAAATTTTGTACGCAAGTCATATTCGACATTACGGACCTGATCCAACTTCCGGAATTGCATTCCGACCCCGATATCAAAATTTCCACTTCCGGTCGAATTTTCTCAAAAACCTTCAAATTTCTATCTTAAGCCAAATGACTTCAAAATGACTTACGGACATCCGAATTCACTTCCGATCGCGCTCCCAACTCCAGAATCACCATACAGAGCTATTCCCAGACTCAGAATCCCAAACGGACATCAATATCACTGAAATGCACTTCAACCCAGACTTATGAAATTTCTTCTAAAATGCTGACTTCTACAATATGCGCTGAAACGCTCCCGGGTCATCCAAAACCCGATCCGAACATACGCCCAAGTCTGAAATCATCATACGAACCTGTTGGAACCTTCAAATCCTTATTCTGAGGTCGTTTACTCAAGAATCCGGTCTTAGTCAATTCTTCCAACTTAAGGCTTCCGAAATGAGAATTTTCTTTCCAAATTAACTCTAAAGTTCCCGAAATTCAATTCTGACCACACCTACAAGTCATAATACAGGAAACGGAGTTGCTCATGACCTCAAACTGTTGAACGACGCGCTAGAACTCAAGACCATTAATCGGGTCGTTACGGCAGTTTTAACCCAACTAGGTTGGGATCGAATCCACAAGGAGTTAATATTTGGAATTAGGTTTATATCTAAGCTAGATGTGGGCTTTGATTCTAATTAAACTTCCACAAGTTTGGGTTTGATTTCTACTTCTAATGGTTGCAATAATTGAAACTAAGGACAATATTTCTGTTGTTGTTTTCCAAATGTTAAAAGAGACTAGGGTCGTGACTTCTACCTAGGTGGATATCTAACGGGTAGAAAAATCTAGGGCAAGTTTGATTAGTTTGGGATTGTAATATAGCTATCACACCCGGGTACTCACTCTATACCTCTTGGTAGTTTGAGTGATTTTTCCAATTTGACTTTCTCAAGTCCTAATGGGTATTCATGCAATTTAAGTGATATTAGCTCAAGTCAGATATTACTATCTCTAAGTTTAACCCTTTAATTGGGGCTATCAATTTCTTGAGCACCCCAATTCCTTATTAGCCTAGTTTTTCTAGACTTAGTCCCTCTTTCTCAAGTAGAGACTAAGTCATAAAGGCATGAATCAATGTTTGCAACCATTAATTCTTGAGTTCTAGCAAGAACTAGGCTAAATATCACTAACACATTCACATTCAAGCCCTAAAATCAAATACCCATTAAATATGCAACCCTAGTTATGGATTTAGCTACTTATGGAAATAACAGAAATTAAAGATGAAATGAAGATAAAATTCATAATATTAAATTATGGAATGAAAATCTAATGTTAAGAAGTGAATCTAGTACAAAAATTTCAAAAAACAGAAAAGTCAGTTGTCTCAGGTGCTCATACAAAACATAACATAACCTAAAAATGACAAAAAGTTCTATTTATACTAAGATGAAAATATCTGACAAAAATGCCCTCGTGGAGGTTGTGCATTCGCGTAATTTTGAGTGCGGCCGCACTCTTGCTTTCGCGGCCGCATAATTCTGATGCGGTCCGCCTTCTTCTCTTTTGGATCTGGGTTGAGCTGAACTTTCCCGAACCGCATAATTCTAAGTGCGACCGTGCTCCAGATTATGCGGCTGCATAAAAGTGATGCGGTCCGAACTTGCTTGAGTTTGGCTTGAAATTAACTCTCTGATTCTTCATCTTGCGGGCTGCATAATTTTGATCACGGTCGCACAAGGGACTTCTGTGATCGCACATTTCTGGTGCGGTCCGCACTTTTCTCTTTTGATCAAGTTGTTAGCTCTTTGAATCTCAGTCGTTGCGGTCCGCATAATTTCAATTGCGGCTGCACAAGGACTTTCGCAGCCGCACATTTCTAGTGCGGTCCGCGCTCATCCTTTAGCCCAAATCACACTCTCTGAATCTCCCTCTTGTGGATTGCATAATTATGATCGCGGCCGCACAATATTTGTGAGGTCCGCACTTTAAACCTCTTTGCCCAGTCTTGGTTTTTGTTCAACTTTTGACTCCTTTGTGAGTTGATTTTGATTCCTTTGGCTCATTTTGAACAATTCCTGCAAACAAGCATATTTCATTAGTTTTCGGTAATAATTTCAAGAACGTTTGGCCTAAAACACTAGTAAAAGAGAGAAATTAATAGATTAAAATCCCTACTTATCAGTTGCCACCGGTCACAGATGATTGGGTTTGTTCAAGCTTTCACTCAGGGGTTGAATGAATGGAGTTCGATAGCATCACGCCATTTGAAACAAAATTTGATCGAGTATCCATCTGTAACTTGGGAAGATGTGCACAATCGATATCAATCGAAGATTAGGGTCGAGGACGACCAACTAGTAGCCCCTTCCGGTTCAGTACCTCCAAACAGGTCGGCAGTTAAAAATCATAGGGGCGTCGACAGGGAGCCAAGGTCAAACAAAGACCGATATCAACCATACACCGCAGATCGAAGGAACAATGGTCCAGGATGCAATTCCGTCCGAAATGATCAAAGAAGTGATCGAGGACAGAATTCTTAGGGACTTATGAGAAAAAATGGTTTTGACAAGTATGTTGATCCCACAGAGGCACCCCGATTATCGGAATATAACTTTAGCAATGCATCAGGCATTGTATCGGCAATCGGAAGGATCAAAGATACTAGATGGCCCAGACCCATACAGACCGATCCTTACCAAAGAAACCCCAATTTGATGTGCAAGTATCATGGCACGTATGGCCACAACACCGAGGATTGCAGGCAGTTAAGGGAGTAGGTAGCCCATCTATTCAACGAGGGCTACCATCGAGAGTTCCTCAGCGATCGAGCCAAGAATCATTTCAGAGAGAGGGACTCCAACAGGAAAAATGAACAGGAGGAATCGCAGTATGTCATTCATATGATCGTCGGTGGGGTCGACATTCCGCGGGGACCCGTATTCGAACGCACTAAGGTATCAATCACTAGGGAAAAATGAACCCGAGATTATGTGCCAGAATGCACCTTATCATTCAACGACGAAGAAGCAGAAGGAATTTCTCAGCCCCACAATGACGCTCTGGTAATTTCTATCTTGTTAAATAAAGTTCAAGTTAAGCGTGTTTTAGTGGATCCAGGTAGTTTGGCAAATATCATTTGATTGAGGGTCGTGGAGCAGCTCGGCCTACGGTATCAAATCATGCTTGTAGCTCGGCTCTTAAACAGCTTCAATATGGCCAGTGAACAACTAAAGGGGAGATTATCCTACTGATGAATGTGGCTGGAACCATTCAAGATACCAAGTTCCACGTAATCGACGGCGACATGAGGTACAATGCCCTTCTCGGAAGGCCTTGGATCCACAACATGAGGGTAGTGCCCTCGAATCTCCACCAAATAATGAAACTCCCGATGTCAGATGGTGTAAAAATAGTGGCGAGGAGCAGTGTGCTATAAAGGAAATGTTTTTGGTCGATGAGGTGACACTGATATCGACGTTATCAACCTCAAAAAAGTCGAGCATCAAAGGTAAACAGGGATCCAAATAGCAATCACCGCCACCAGCCTCAACCGAATCGGGGAAGCAGGAAATAGAAGAAGAAGAGGAGGATTTTCTGACCCCTCGAACTGTTGTTGTTCCCGAGGATTCCGACACCACCAAATCAACGGTCGAAGAGCTGGAACAAGTTATATTGATGAGGTACCTACCCGAGAGAAAGGTATAACTGTTAACGGGGTTAACCCTTGAACTCAGGAAGAAGCTTATTCAATTTCTTATTGATAACATAGACTATTTTGCTTGGTCCCACTTAGACATGACAGGAATCCCACTGGAGATAACAACGCATCCACTAAGCCTCGACCCTAAGTTCAGACCAGTGAAGTAAAAGAGAAGACCCCACTCAAAGGTAAAGCACGCATTCATAAAGGACGAGGTAAATAAACTTCTCAAAATATGGTCCATTCGGGAGGTAAAATATCCCGAATGGTTAGCCAATGTAGTCGTACTCTCTAAAAAGGGAACAAACTTAGAATGTGTGTAGATTATAAGGATTTAAACAAGGCACGCCCAAAGATTCTTTTCCACTGCCTAACATCGATCGCATGATCAACGCCATGGCCGACCACGAGATCCATACTTTCCTCGATGCCTGTTCCGGGTACAATCAAATTCAAATGAACCCGAAAGACCAAGAAAAGACTTTATTTATCACTAAGTATGGAACATATTGTTATAATGTAATGACCTTCGGGCTAAAAAATGCAGGAGTTACCTACCAATGTCTAGTAAATAAAATGTTCGAAGAACAGAGAGGTAAGTCAATGGAAGTGTATATTGATGACATGCTAGTTAAGTCCCTGCGCGTAGAGGACTATTTGGCACATTTGCAGGAACGTTCGAGATACTAAGGAGATAAAATATGAAGCTCAACCCCGATAAATGTGCTTTCAGGGTCGGTTCAGGCAAGTTCCTCGGCTTCATGGTGTCGAATCAGGGAATTGAGATCAATCCCGATAAAATCAAGGCATCGAAGACATCACCGTTGTGGACAATGTAAAAGTTGTGCAAAGGTTGATTGGACGGATAGCTGCTTTGGGCCGATTCATCTCAAGATCATCGGATCGAAGTCACAGATTTTTCCCTCTACTAAAAAGGAAGAACGATTTCGCCAGGACCCCGGAATGCCAACAGGCGTTAGAAAAATTAAAGCGATAGCTATATATCCCACCACTGCTTCACACTCCAAAGGTAGATGAGAAACTTTACTTGTACTTGGAAGTATCAGAAATTGTGGTAAGTGGTGCCTTAGTTCGAGAAGAGCAAGGTACGTAATTTCCTGTTTATTATGTAAGTTGAACCTTAGGAGAAGCAGAAACTAGATATCCCCACTTGGAGAAATTGGCACTTGCACTGATATGCGCCTCTAGAAAGTTAAAACCATACTTTCAGTGTCACCCCATATGCGTATTAACTACTTACCCACTTCGTAATATTTTGCACAAGCCCGAACTGTCGGGCCGATTGGCCAAATGGGCCATCGACCTCAGTGGGTACGATGTCGAATATCAACCCGAACGGCCATCAAGTCTCAAATTTTAGTGGACTTCATGGTCGATTTCACGCCAACCCTCGTACCTGAAGTTGAAAAGGAACTCTAGTTAAAATCGGGTACATCATCGGGGGTATGGACCCTTTTCACAGACGACGCTTCGAATGTGAAGGGCTCCGGGCTGGGCATCATTTTGAAACCGCCCACGGGTAACACTATTAGGCAATCTATCAAAACTTCTAAGTTGACTAACAATGAGGTCGAGTACGAGGCCATGATTGCAGGTCTCGAACTAGCTAAAAGCTTGGGAGAAGAAGTCATTGAAGCCAAGTGTGACTCTTTACTGGTGGTAAACCATGTAAGCAAAACCTTCGAAGTTCAAAGAGGATAGACTGAAAAGGTATTTGGACAAGCTGCAGGTAACTTTGCACCGTTTCAAGGAATGGACTTTACATCATGTACCTCGAGAACAAAACAGTGAGGCCGATGCGCTTGCAAATTTGGGGTGATCGGTAGAGGAGGATGAGATCAGCTCGGGGAATGTCGTTCAACTCTCGAGATTCGTGATCAAGGAAGGTCATGCGGAGATAAGCTCTACAAGATTAACCTAGGATTGGAGGAATAAATATATTAGATACTTGAAAAACGGAAAGCTCCCATCGGACCCTAAAGAGTTGAGGGTCCTACAGACCAAAGTTGCTCGATTCACATTGGTTGAAGATGGAACATTAGACAGAAGGACATTCGATGGACACCATTGTCAGTATGTTTAGGACCAGGTGACACCGTTTATGTTTTGTGAGAGGTCCATGAAGGCACTTGTGGGAACCACTCCGGCGCCGAATCACTGATTCACAAAATCATTAGAGCAGGATACTACTGGGATAGCATGGAAAAAGACACTAAGGAGTTTTTTCAAAAATATAATAAATGTCAAGTTTTGCACCGATGATTCACCAGCCCAGAGAACAACTTCATTCGGTCATATCCTCATGGCCATTCATGAAATGTGGGATGGATATCGGCTGTCCTCTACCATCTGCCCTAGGTAAAACTAAGTTCATTTTATTTATGGCTATTTCTATAAATGGGTTGAAGCACATGCTTTCGAGAAAGTGAGAGAGAAAGAGGTTATAGACTTCATCTGGGATCACATCGTGTGTCGATTCGGGATAATTGCCGAAATAGTGTGTGACAATGGAAAACAATTTATCGGCAGCAAAGTGACGAAATTCCTTGAAGACCATAAAATAAAAAGGATATTGTCAACATCGTATCATCCTAGTGGGAACGGACTGGTCGAATCGACGAATAAGACCATCATTCAAAACCTAAAGAAAATGTTGAATGACGCTAAGGGGAAATGGAGAGAAATCCTACCCGAAGTCCTTTGGGCATATCGAACAACATCTAAGTCCAGTACGGGGGCAACCCCGTTCTCCTTAGTATATGGTTCTGAAGCCTTGATTCCAGTCGAAGTCGGGGAATCCAGTGCCAGGTTTCGACATGCAACAGAAGAGTCAAATCACGAGGCTATGAATACTAGCCTCAAATTATTAGATGAAAAATGATAAGCCGCACTCGTTCAAATGGTTGCACAAAAGCAACGAATCGAGAGATACTACAATAGAAGAACCAACCTTCGTTACTTTAGAGTCGGGGACTTAGTCCTTTGTAAAGTCACCATCAATACTCGAGATTATAATGAAGGGAAGCTCGGCCCGAATTGGGAAGGACCCTACCAAGTCCTCGACGTCGTCGGAAAGGGATCTTATAAGCTCGGCACGATGGATGGCGAACAACTGCCGAATAATTGGAACATATCACTTCTCAAACGATATTATTACTAAGGTATGACTTTATCCCTTTTTCATTTATATATTTGATACTAACATACTGCAGGTATCCGATCAAAGACATCGAGACCTCAGGTTTTAAATCACGCGTTGCACTCTTTTTTCCTTAGATCGATTTTTGTCCCAAATGGGTTTTTTCGGCGAGGTTTTTAACGAGGCAACAATTATGTGCTACCTGGGTACAATTCAACAGTTCCAAGTATTCTCTACAATCAACCTCGAATACTGGGGGCATCACCCTCGGATGTTCGAGGAAAGTACTTCGTGTCAAAGGGTCTCGATAGGGTAACTTTGTAATGGGCCAAACGGTCAAATGAACCGTATCCATATAGATTAGTCGAGCCCCGCTGGCAAAACATGTACGCATGTATAAATTATTCAAAGAAGCATTTTTCCTTATCAAATATCTTGTGTCTCAAAGAAAATCTTCTACTATACGAACTCCACGCTTATGATTTTATGAAAGATGGATCAAGGGCCAAAGTACAATTACACCTCGAACGGTAAAAGGCTCAAGGGCCAAGTGTAAATACGCCACGAATACTCGGGGACTTCCATCGACAATCGACATGTTCGAATTATTTAAAGACCTTAAATAGGCACCCCTCGAATCATAGTCCAAGGCCATCATTCTCGGGGACTAACGCTTTGAACAAGTCCGAAATATTATTGGAAAATAAGCCCAAGATGCATACCCAAAGGCTACGGCCAAACTAATGCGGCTCGGAGACGTCTGAATCGCGATAAAAACAGGCCTTCGAAATCTTTAAAAACCGATTAAAAAAGGCTACCCTTGGCAAAATAATCAAAAGGGCTTCGATAGAATCAGCCCTCGAAAAACCTTAAGAGGTATCAAATTATCCTAACACAAACATGCTAAGGCATAAAAAACAAAGGGGTTTCGATCAACTATGAACCCTCAAAAAATCCAATGGGTAAAAAAATACATGCTAAGGCATAAAGAAATTTTTACTAAGTATTTTAAACTGAAAGAGGGAAGTAATAGCCATCTTTTATAGGCTATATCAGCCCAATCTAAAGAGCCTAAAGGCCAATACACTCAGAGTTTGATATCTTGTTCTCACTCAATTCGAACCTAAGGGTTCCACTATTTCAAGCTCAAATAAAAATTCACTCGACTATTGTTCGAGGACTCATGATTACTCGATACAAACCTTAAGGGGTCTGTTACTGTGCGTTCGAACCTTACTCGAACTCGGCTATCAAAATAGTGCAATTATGGCTTCGATCAAGCCATCCGAAATTAAAATCCCGAACATATTGTTAAGCTCAGGGACTTGCCCTCGCTTAACTAAAAAACCTAAGGGTTTGTTCTACTCTATGTTCGAGCTAGTATTATGGAGGCTGCAGCAACCCGATTGCAACAAAGTTTTCACAAGGAAAAGGCAAAACATAATTTATCACAAATCAGAAATCAGAGACGAAACGAAAATAAAAGGAATCTTTCATATATGTAAAGTATTTACAAAGACCACACAACTTCCTACAGAAAAAACCAAAAAACAAAAGGAGAAAAATCCTAAGTGCCTAGTCTGCCTCGGGATCCGCATCTTTGGGAGCTTCATCTTGATCTCCTACACTCTCGGATCCACTCGTGGAGTCTTCATCATAAAAAATCAAAGCTCCGGCCTCATCCTCCAACACCTTCACATTCTCAGTATCAGCTGTGAGGTCGAAGCCACGAGCATGTACCTCCTCAAAAGTCTCTCTCCGAGACTGGCGCCTAGCATGCTCAGCAACGCAAGATAATTTAACCTCAGCAGCATCAGAAATCTCCTTTGCCGGAGTGTTAGCAGCTTCAACGTCAGCTCGGTAGGAGGCCATGAGCGCCTCCGCCTCGGATGTGGCCCTTGCTAGCTCAGCGGCCAATCGAGCCTCTAGCTTTTCAACTTTCTTGGCTCGGTCCAAGTTTTCCTCCTTCACACTTTGGAGTTGACGCTAAACCGAAGACAACAGGGCCCGAACCGTATCTTTTTTCGAGGCAAGATGGTCCATGTGCTGATTCCACCCCAAAGTCTCTACCTCTTTCATCTTAGCTTCTTCGTGAAGCTGCTCAACCAGTTCGGCCTTCTACTGAGCCTGCAGGATCAAAGTGTTAGTTGCCAATATCAAGTTAATACATAACAAGCTCCCAAAAGTTTATGTTGCTCGTTCGATGAGATCGGTCTGATCTTGATGAGCTCTTGCCAGTTCGGCTCGAAGGCCCCTGATCTCCTTTTCTTTTTGCACATAGAGGAGTTTGAGGGCGTCTATTTCCTCCATGAGATTTTTGAGATCAGCTTCACACCGGATCAATTCAGCTCGATATTTGGAACATGCTTCTCGATGGAGAGCCATAGCCTGTTCAGAAAGGAAGGAAATCAGACATAAAGAAATAAAAATGAATGCAAACATGATAACGAGAGTTAAAACTTACTTGGTTCAGAAGCCGCTAAGCCTTATCAAAATTATCGATGCATCCAGGTCGGGAACATCACCGACCACAGAGAAGTATCCACATAATATGTCATCCCCTTCGTGGGTCGTCCCCACCTCAGGGGTCTCCATAGACCGGGCATCTCGAAATTGCCCTTCAGAAAATGTGGGGCCAGGCGGCGAATCCTCAATATTAATTTCCCCAAGAGAGTCACTTGGGGAATTCTCTACTCTTTTAAGGGCCTCAGAACTGGACCCTTCAGGCACACCCGCCGGTTGTTCATCACAGCGGGAGGCATCATTTGTAAGGCCCCGAAAAACATTTTGCTAAGTAATTTAAGATATCGTGGTTCCAGGTAGGCTAATTATAATATTTTATGTGATATAAATATGATGGACATTGGTAACAAGTGTATAATTCATATAATAAGTAATATGGGGTCCAAGGAGAGGCCTAAGTCCAATTCAAATTGGAAAATTACATAATAGGCTAAAATTCCAAATGAGTTTGCATAAGTCCATACTTTGGACGATCATATATAAATATATATAAAGTGTTATGTGATTAAAAACTTATCAAATGAAATATCTTTGAGCCTAGTTTCTAACGCTTCAAACCTTTCATCATTTGGACACTCCTACAAAAAGTTATGATCAAATTACCAAAGGCAGCCATAATGCAATTCTGCGGGCATTATGTGATCGCAGAAGCGGTTATGCGACAGCAAAATGGTTGCAAACCTGTCCAGTGAAGCCCAGTTCTGGGCGCCAATTTCGCGATCCATTCTGCGACCCACATACCTGTTTTGCGGTCCATAATGCGACCGCAGACCAGATTTCGGAGGCTTCTTTTTCCTATTTTTATAACCCGACCCCATTTTGATAAATAGGCTTTGGGGCTTCATTTGGGTCTATTATCTAGTGAATCTAGAGAGGGATGAGAGCCTTTTAGAGAGGGAATGAGGAACCTAACATCCTAATCATCCAATCTTGCACAAATTCTCAAGAATCAAGGAAGTTAATCTGTAGCTCACTATCCTTCCGGGTAAGTCCTACTTCTAAGATTTCATATAAGAGATTATGAGTTCAAAAATATATTGTGGGGGTTAGAAATAAGCCATGAATATGACACTAAGTTATAGTATGTGTGATTAATGAACTATTTTGGGTTGTTCTTGTTGAAATTGGTTGAGGGAAGAAGGAATTTCTATTGTAGAACCTTGTAGTCTATTTCACATGTTAGGTGTTTGATGAAATTCCTAAGAGAGTTACACCATGGGGAATCTTTCTAATTATTAATCGATTTTCTCTATCTTCCTATAGATTATTATTGCTAGAGGTATTGGTGCGTTGTAGTAAATTAAGGAAAGCTCAACTAGGCATGTTGGCTAAACTTTCTCTCTCGGAATTAAATTCCATAATGTTTTCGTAAGTTTAAGTTTGACCGGCTCAAAATTCCTAATTTCTACGTTCCGGGTTATCCCCTATAAACTCATAAGCTTGATCATTCCGAACGAGCCTTATACTGAACAATAGATGTTTAAAGTATGGGTTGCTTATTAAAATGGTATGGCTTTGAGTTGTGGTTTAAATGAAAACTGGTATACCGATTAGGTGAGGAAAACTCGATATGCTTAATACTCCTAACCGCTCGTATGCGTACTAAATATCTTGATTGAGCGTGTCTAATGGTTGATAAACTATAAAGATGTTTGAAAATGAATTAAATGAACTGGGGAAATAGAGTGTGGACAATGTTTATAATTGTGCCTAGTGATGCCTATGAAATGAGGAAATATGTGAAACATATTACGAAATGAGCCTCGACTCAACTGTTTTAAAATGACTTCTAAAAGTAAAATTTTCTTAAAAGCTCTATTGAGGTATGTATGGATAAACTCCCTTCTTCTTAGAATCAAACCCCTGGTGTCCGAGTATTTGGTGTAAGTTCCTAACTTGATCATGCTAGAATTGGTTGCCTTAATATGTTGTGTTGAAAGATTCATGTTCAATAATTGTTCTAAATGTTTATCACGTCATCATGCTATTTGAGAATGTGTTTGGAATGAGGAATTTGTGTCGAGAAAGGTTGAAGATTCATGTTAAGAATCGAATGATGGTTGTGATGCCAAATTTATGAAAAGCCTATATGTGCTTAAGATTTTCCAAGCCTTCTTCCTTATGTGTGCACACGCCTTACATGATAGATCTTATTGATGTGATAATGATGTTGAATATGAAAAAGGGGCAAACTTGAAAATGTAAAGTACGACCAAGAGCTAAGAACGATTCAATAAATAAAGCCCCTCGTGCAAATGTATCAAAAGATGGGAAGGAAATGTAAAGTCATATGATTGATTGTATGGATGATGTCTCAGTGGAGATGGCCTAGTCGATCTGGCCGTGATCGGACACCATGCCGCACACATGGTGGTAATTGTGCTGAAAATGATGATTGATGATTGGAATTGTGGACAGGGTGGATGTCTCAAATGAGACGACCTAGCCGGTCGGGTCGAGATCGGACTCCGTGTAAGAAGACGGTGGTATTGAGGATTGTGACACATGGCACTAAGATTACCAACCTAATAAGATGAAAAGTGAACCGAGATCTTATGTGATCATCTACTTGATGTTATAGTGTTTTTTTGAAGATTTTATTGTAAAACATGATTGTTTCCCTTGTTTGTGTGTTTCCTTGTTCCTTCTATTAAGGTTAGTGTTTAGACCTTCATACTAGTACTATTCGACAGTACTAACGCCCCTCTTGCCGGGGGCGCTACATCTTTAAATGGATGTAGGTGGTTCCATAACAGTCAGTGTTGGTCGCAGCTAGTGGCGCATCCTCTTTTCAGCCGACTTGGGGAGCCCTACTTCATTTCGGGGTCATGCATCATTTGTTTTTCATGTACTTTGTATTTTGAGGTATAACCGGAGCCTTGTTGCTGGCATTTCCACATTACTCTTCAGTTGTATTTAGAGGCTCCGTAGACAGGTTGTGGGTGGTATTTTATATTGGAAATTAAATTAGAAATATTGGTATTTGGAAAGGGTGGTATTTTATATTGGAAATTAAATTAGAAATATTGGTATTTGGAAAATATGTTTTTCATCATATCTATAAAAATTGTAATATTTTGGATATTACGGTTGAAACTGCTAATGGAAACTGGAAGTTTTTAATGAAATATTTATAAAGTATGATTAGTGGAGTTCATCTCCTCTTTATTCATGAATTAGTTCCGGTAGAATAAAACCTAACAGGCTTGCTCAGTCGGGTTTACTCGGTTGATCGCCGGTTGAGCTCCTTGGTTTTTGGGGCGTGACATCATGACCACCCGATGGCTTGGGGACTTTACTCGGACCATCCTCTGAGATCTCCTCGGTCCGAAGATGAACATCCTCGACCTCCACCAACTTAGCAGTGTTCGAAGCTTCGATGCTTCCCCTATTCTGAACCACCAACAGGCAGTCGACATCCTCTCCCTCCTCGTCTCCTCTCGTAGTTGTTGGACTACATCTGCAAACAGAACAGCGGGATCGATCTTCGACTTTCGAGCCTTTCTCTTCTTAGTCTTTGGAGTCTCAGGAGGCGAGACCCTTCTCCTCTTCTTATCTTTGGCCGGTTTCGGGACATCCTCTTCCACCGGTGGAGGCGGCCTCATGACGCATTTTCTCCAAGACCTGTATGGGAGGAAATCAAATTAAAATGGAGTATTTCACAGGAAAGCATCAAAACACAGACATAGGAACTTACCATGATTTTTGGCCTCCCCATCGACCCTTGGCCAAATCGCACCACGAGCGCTCAACATACGAAAAGGTTGAGTCCAATTGCCGAACTCAACCTGCAAGGTTCAGGACTACACCAGGAAACCAAGGGGAAGTTGCACCATAAGGAATAATATAGACGAGAAAAGGTAAAGGAGGCAAAACAGTAATCAAAACGCTATCGGTGGGATTGTACTAACGCTTCATGTTCCATTCTTCGGGAAATGACATCTTCTCGGCCGAGATTAAGTCAGAAGTCCTGACTCAATCAAACCGGCCCATCCACCCTCAATCCTTATCCTCGTCTATGCTCGAGAACAGCACCTTCGTGGCTCGGCACTGAAGCCTTAACGGTCTGCCTTGATAAAGACGAGAGCTGTATAGCCTAATGAGATTATCAACGGTGAAAGATATCCCCTCGACCTTGCTCGTGAAGAATTAGAGCAAAATAATAATGCGCCAAAAAGAGGGGTAGATCTGGCCTAGGATTACTCGGTATTGGCGGAAGAAGTTGATTATGATGGGATCGACGGGACCTAGTATGAAAGGGTAAGTATACACACTTAAGAATCCTTTCAGATGAGTGGTAATATCCTCATCGAGGGTAGGAATCCACTTCTTTATTCTCCCAGTGGCAGTCTTTTTTCACCTACTCGAGATCGCCTTCGGATATCGAACAGAGGTATCTAGACATGGGCTCGTATCGGCCAGGAACCAAAGAGGGGTTTTCGACTTTAAAGTCGAAAGTAAGTTCACATGGCCCGAGGGTGCACTCTTCAATGTGTGGCTCCGCCCGTGTTTTGTCACCGGCCGGTCGTAATGAGGAGGCTTTTTCTTTTGAGGAACAATTTTTGATGTTTTTGCCATTGTTATATGAGGATTAAGAAAGAAGAAGGCGGAACTTGTGTTTTAAGAGGGGATTGGCAAACGGAAACCGGCAAAGATGATGAGATTGAAGAGAGTGAAAGAGCTTTTGGAGATTAGAACAAGTTTTGAAAGTAAAGTTTGAGAAGATATGAAGATGATCTATTTATAATGGCCACTTTGACGGTTTGAAAACACTGGTGGCCGGCCATCAACTGACATTAAATAATTACCTTGGGAACTGTGCAGGCACGATGCTTCAATCGCTTATGTCGCTTACGTCACAAGATTGACATCATAATTGATCGAGGTATTAAATCAGAGTCTCAAATTCATTTCTTTTTGTTACACTAAAAAAAACGAGGGGACTATTTGTATACGATTGAAATCGGGCATACCTGCTTTCATTGGCAGGGAAGTTTCCTCGAGGGCAGCCTCGTAATGGGTCGGACTCGAACTCGAACTCGAACTCGAAGATAGGACACCAAGCCTGGAGATCGAAGTGTCCGTTAAGATCGAGGCCAACAACAATCGAGACCAGACATGACTAACTTCGAGTAAGGCGTAGTAACGAAATGACGAGATATCGAAGATCACGGCGAAAATTCCGGAATGGATCAAAATAAAGCGGTTATTGGTGCCAATCATGGGATTTACTTCCGTAACTAGAATTGTACCTTATTTAGGATTCCTCTATTATACAAAGAGGGATCACACTCACTTATAATGATCATGATCATTATTCACTGATAAGAATCTATACATCCATTACTCTGTTTACTTCACTTAATGGTTTATCATTGTTGCTCCATCCTTTATTGTTCTTACTATCGTACCTCGAGACCATCTCGAATCGAGGTCGAAACATTGCTTGCATACTAGTTTGATTTATCTTATCATTTTAATTATCTATTTAATTTCTTGTTTATCAATTGGTATTGGATTAAATCACATATCTTTAAAATCGCAATATAAGTTTAATTGTTACTCGATTTCTAGGGTAAATAATATGCCTTCAATATTAATAAACAAAATATGTAAGCTACAAAAGTTAGTTTGTAACGTTAAGTTTTTCATGGGATTGTCAAAGAATTTGTTAAGATACATATATCTAAATTATCCACTTTACAAATTAAAATTTATAACGTCCCATGCGTATAATACGTTTTTAGAGCTAACATTTACGGCTCTAATATTGTATCTTCTCCTTCTATTGCTTAAACGTTCAGATTGTTACGATTTAAGCCCTTTTCTTATAATTATAATCATGATTCAAAATATTTTATATTCATGTACAAAACAATATATCTTTTAGTTTTATACTTCCTTCGTTCACTTTTATTTGGTATATTTTGACTTTTCATGCCCCTTAAAAAATAATAAATGAAGTGCATAATTTATTATAATACTCATATTAATTGGTGCATATTTTTGTTGGTTTTGGAAAAATGATTTAAAATAAGTAATAAAACTGTGAGTATAACAAGAATTTTTTTTTATCTTGTTTTAAAGTGTATAAAATGATAAGTAAAAATAAAAATATATTTTTAATATACATGAGTGGAGGGAGTACTAATTATATGAAATACACGTGAGCACAGCGACTAGTACTTCAAAAAATATCAGAAGGATGGAATCAAAATTTATCAAAACAGCGGGATAAAAGTTGTACTAATAAAGGAGCAACGTCATTTTCGGCATTTCCACACAATTCAAAATTCAAAACAGAACCGGCTAGACCTAACCTAACCTAACCAAACCATGGTTAATAAAAATCTAAATCACCGAAAAAGCATCTTAACCACAGTTAATAACCCGTATTAATTAACCCGATATCCATTTCGGTTTCCCTTGTGCATTCTCCTATAAAAGAGAGCCCCTTCAGTATAGCTGAGACTCACAATTCGAATTTCGAAAATTCATCTCTTTTTGTTTAAACGGCGTCTTGATAAACGCCGTCCTTCTCTCTTCATCTTTGAAATTTGAATTTTTAGGGTTTCGTGAAAATGAGAGAGTGCATTTCGATCCACATTGGTCAGGCTGGTATTCAGGTCGGAAATGCCTGCTGGGAACTTTACTGCCTCGAGCACGGCATTCAGGTATAATATATTTTTTTTCTTATTTTTTAATTATCACATCTTCTGTGTTTTGATGTGTTTATTATCACATTTTCGTCGCATAAATCGATGAAAATGTCAAATATTTGCGGTAGATCTGTTTGAATAGATGTGAATATATTTCTTCATAGATCTTAATTTTATATTACTTCCAGGTTATGTATGTGTCAATTGATCTTAGATCTGAATGTTTTTTCAATAGATCTGAGTGAGTAATTTAGATTTAGGCTATATATGTCCATTTTATTCAAAATGTTAGAATAATTCAACAGATCTGATTGTATAATACTTACCTAGGTCGCCTAGGTATGCAATTGTTTCAAAATGTGAATAAAATTGATAGATCTGATGGATATTTACTTATAGAATCCGTATGTGGCAGATTGATTTGAAATGTTATGATTCCGATAGACCTGATTGAATAATTTACATATTGGATCCACATTTTACAGATTGTTTTGAAATGTTAAAATTTCGGTAGATCTGATTTAATTAATTAAATGTAGGTTTTGTTGGTATATCTAAATGTTTTTTGTAAACTTGTGGATATTTGGATCCACTTGAATGTCTGTGCATCTTAAATTGGTTATGTTATAATATAGTTTGTATGAATATAGATATAATGACAAATGTGTTTTATTGTTGGTTAAATCTATTAGTATCACAGTTAAGTGTCCGTTTTGGAGTTTGATAGGTCTTCTATCCCCAATTTCTTCATAGATCCTTTCTTAAAGTTATTGATAATTTGTTTTGAAATGTTTTTTAATAAAATGTAGTGTGCTTTAGATCGACAAGGAATTCCTTACGAAAGATAGGTGGAATATTATGTGAATATATTCAAATAATCCTGATTCTAATTCAGATAATGAAAACTTCTCATTTATTTGGAGTCTCTTATGTATGAATTGATGTATGATGATGCAACAATGTCTCTTGGAAACTAGACTAGTTTGATACTTCAGTTACATTTCCAAGTGATTGATATACACTGTTTTATTTATTATGGATCAGCCACAATGTCCTGAGTGACCTGTTTATTGTTAATTACTGATAATTCTGTATTCTTTTCCCAAAGCCTGATGGCCAGATGCCAGGTGACAAGACCGTTGGAGGGGGTGATGATGCATTCAACACCTTCTTCAGTGAAACTGGAGCTGGAAAGCATGTCCCTCGGGCTGTCTTTGTAGATCTTGAGCCCACTGTCATTGATGAAGTGAGGACAGGAACATACCGACAGCTCTTTCACCCTGAACAGCTCATAAGTGGCAAGGAAGATGCAGCCAACAACTTTGCTCGTGGACACTATACCAGTAAGTATTATTTCTTGCTGAAGTTAGTTTTTGATTCTTCAGTTAAATGCTGATTGTTTTTGTTGTGTCTGTCTGTAGTTGGGAAAGAGATTGTTGACCTTTGCTTGGATCGCATCCGAAAGCTTGCAGACAACTGTACTGGTCTTCAAGGGTTCTTGGTCTTCAATGCTGTTGGTGGTGGTACTGGTTCAGGTCTGGGGTCGCTTCTTCTGGAGCGTCTCTCTGTTGACTACGGAAAGAAGTCAAAACTTGGTTTCACAATTTATCCTTCACCACAGGTCTCAACTTCTGTTGTTGAGCCTTACAACAGTGTTCTGTCAACTCATTCACTCCTTGAGCACACTGATGTTTCCATCCTTTTGGACAATGAAGCCATTTATGACATTTGCAGGCGCTCACTGGACATTGAGCGACCTACTTACACCAACCTTAACCGCCTTATCTCACAGGTAGCTTAACAACCTATCATTCATACTGTCTAACGAAAAAATTTACCCTAATTTAATAGTACTAATTTGTGTAAAATCTGTGCAGGTTATTTCTTCACTCACAGCATCATTGAGGTTTGATGGTGCTTTGAATGTTGATGTGAACGAATTCCAGACCAATCTTGTGCCATATCCCAGGATCCATTTTATGCTCTCCTCATATGCTCCTGTCATTTCTGCTGAGAAGGCCTACCATGAGCAGCTCTCAGTTGCAGAGATCACCAACAGTGCCTTTGAGCCATCTTCCATGATGGTTAAGTGTGACCCTCGTCATGGTAAGTACATGGCTTGCTGTCTCATGTTCCGTGGTGATGTGGTGCCAAAGGATGTTAATGCTGCTGTGGCCACCATCAAGACTAAGCGCACTATCCAATTCGTTGACTGGTGCCCTACTGGATTCAAGTGTGGTATTAACTATCAGCCACCAACTGTTGTTCCTGGTGGTGACCTTGCTAAGGTGCAGAGGGCTGTTTGCATGATTTCCAACTCAACCAGTGTTGCTGAGGTCTTCTCACGCATTGACCACAAGTTTGATCTGATGTATGCCAAGCGTGCTTTTGTCCATTGGTATGTTGGTGAGGGCATGGAGGAAGGTGAATTCAGTGAAGCACGTGAAGATCTTGCAGCCCTTGAGAAGGATTATGAGGAGGTTGGTGCTGAAGGTGATGATGAAGGGGAGGGAGAAGATGATGATGAGTACTGAGCTGTGTTGTAATATGTAGAATGCTTTTCTGCTTTTATGTTTGCACTATTAAGACCTTATATTTCTTGAGGTTGTTAAATTCTGCTGTGTTGAAACATTTGTGTTGTTTTTATTATGTTTACCTTTCTCTATTATCATCTTTGCCGGTGTATCATTTTTAGCATATGAAAATTTGCAGGGATAACAATACTATGTAGTAACACTTTGGATCCAGAAATAGCAGTATATTATATTAACTCAACTCAAGCCAACGATTACAGGAAATGGAACAAAAGAATTAATATGAAATACACTGAAAGCAGTTGAATATTTCAAACTGAAATTTAAGAAGAATAGACAATTGTACCTATACTTATATTTTTAAATTTATTTAACTTTACTTTAATTTTGACAACTCTTGCTTCATAATGAATTCAGGAAAAAACTAAAGAAGCTGAAATTTTTACATATGAACTAAATAATCTTCTGCTAAAAAACTTTACAACAAAACTATTGAATCCAGGAAAAAACTTAAACTAAAACATACTGAAGTTAAGCATTCTACTAGCTGAAGTTTGCGTGATTGTCTTTGCTACTTCAGACCCGTATGTTTGAAGTTTAGGCGAAAAATAGGTATACTTGCAATTTTCTTTACAAAAAAGGGTATAAGTTAAAACGTGACCCAAAAAATGGGTACAGATGCAAATGTCCCCTCAACAAATGGAACAAGTTCAACCGCTGATATATACAGATCCCTTATAAGGCTCATATATCTCTTCTCAAGCCTAAATGCTCGTTCACTCCTCCTTGTTGCGCAACCTAGCTAGCTAAAGAAGTTATCTTTACACAAATAGCCAGTCACATTCACCGTTAACTTTTTCTATGCATATTTTATATATATAAAATATATATATATATTATGCACCCGGCATTTATTTCTAATTTAAGTGGTTCTTCCTAAAAAAAGTGATCACTTAGCAGTCAAGACCAAAGACAAGTAAACTAGTCATTATGTTTAAAAAGAAATGCAAATGTTACTTGTTGCATTACCTGTTGTGATTAAGCTCAAGCACACTTGCATTGTGCACAACAAATTTCTTGAAAGCATTGGTCTTCTTGTAGAAATTTGGGCATGTTCGAAAAAGAGAGGAAAACAAATTGAGAAAGCTTTAGGATCTTTAAAGCCAAATTGTTATAAAGAGTGATTAGTCACTTACGTGGGTGATTTACTCAGGGAGAAGAGGACTATTAGTAAACGATATCTTATTCGTAAATAGACACCTAATTTAAATTTTAAATAGACATCTTATTTTAATTTGCTGCAGAAATTAAAAAGGAAGATAAATAGTCGTTTTGGTTGTAGGAGCGTATCTCTGAATTTGATTATTCGAGAGAAGCTCCATGTTATCTAAAATCCATCGTTTATAAACATACACAAACTGAACTTAATATGTTTCTAGAATCTTTTGAGAGAAGACTTAGCATAATTAGTGACAGGAATGGATACACGCAACATATAATTCATAACTTTCCTCTTTCTCTAACGGCTAATCATCTTCCTTAACGGCTCTTGCTATCTCCCCTTCTCTCGATCAATTTTCCGGCTAGATCCACATGTTTCAATCGGTGGACCTAACGGTCCCCCGACCCATCATACCCAATTCAAGCATTTATACCTCAGAGCAATCAATTATTATCAACCAACCAAGAAAATTTTCCTGCCCTAAAACCCTTATATACGGGCAGTCAACCAAATTTCACCATTAATTCCAAAATCACACAACAAAGGAACTTTCCTCCCCTAAATCTCGAAGGGGATAACATACAAGGCTCCGAAATTACTACGGCTAGTAATGGAGTTGTCTCTCATACAGGAAATTTTGGTACTGGATCCTCATTCCAAACCTCCTATAAATGTGTGTTGAGGAATGCAGATAAAAGCAACAAACGAGGCTCTATAACTCTTCCTTACAGACCATATGGTCTGTCTGAAGGAAACCAGTGGTTACCTTCACTAAAGAGGTGATGACTTACTTGCTCAAATCTGCAAATGGACGATTATTGATAAGTTTATTCGTATTAGACCTTCTATAGAACTCATACACAGTGAATTTGCTAAAATTATCCCTGGAAAAGGCAATATCAAGATTGGGGCTTATGATATGCATCACGTCTTCATTGACTTCGATAACAAAGAGGATCACGCTGATGTAATTTCCAGAAATTACATGTCTTTTGGCTGGGAGAACATAATGGTTATACAAAAATGGTTAGCTTCATTCAAACCTGATGTCGAGTCGTCATTCACCCCTGTCTGAATTACTCTTCCTTACCTCCCTTGGCACTAGTATGAATGGGATGCTTTATGCTGCATTCTTGGACCCGTGGGAGTCCCTCTAATCATGGACAAAGCAACTATGTACAAAATTAGACCCAAACTAACTTGGGAAAACCTCTTGTTCAAGAGGTGCTGCTGAAAATTATCAATGACGAAGGCAGTAAAGAAATATTTGTGCAAAAGATTGAATATGAAAGCATACATGCCTTCTACTCACATTGTAAAATTCGAAGTCATTCTAATGTTACATGTAGAATCTTACATCCAGAATTGAAAAAATAAGAAGGGAGAAAGGAAAACAAACACAGGAATATTGTAGTCTCCAACAAGACCTCGGAGGAAATCAACCATCAAGATACAAGCAAAAGACGTGAAGACCATCAGATGACTAGAGAAAACTTTAATGCGGCATCCATCAAAATGGCAAACTCAGTCCCTGAAGAGCTCATGAAAGAAGCTGTTGATGAAGAGGGATGGAAAACAATAGTGACTAAGAAGGGAAAGGGAAACGCAATCTGATAACAAATGTCACAGAGGCTGGCATGGGAGGAAATAACAATACTAACCAACAGTCTAAACAAGGAAGGGTACAACAAGGTTACAAAGCCAAAGAAGGGCAAAAAACAGTGGTGGTAACACACAATACTATGAAGGGAATGAAGCTATGGATGTTGTAATTGTTGACAACACTGAGTCTTTGTTTTAGGTAACTATCAGCTCTACACAATTGCCGTAGAATCCTACCAGACTCGACATGGAAAGAAACACCAAGAACAAGAAGAAACCCCAAATCTAGATGGTTAAGGGAGGCCAAGGAAAAATTAAATAGGGGGAAAAAACTATACATCCAGAGGAGAAATATGACGAATGTCAAGTCATGGATTTCAGTCAAGTTCATGTGACGAATGAAGAGTTGCAAAAACTGAGCAACAACAGGAAGAGATTTAATTCTAAAGTCTTCATTCCTGTTGAAGTTTCTCTTATCCCAAAAGCTACTAGTTTGAATCAAAATAAGGAGATAGGCGATGGCTTTAGTCAACTAAATGCACCTCTCTACAGATTGGTTCCCAAATTGAATGAAAATTTAAAGAGAGAGGAGGGAACATAAATGGATAGAACAGAGGCTCATTGTCGCGCCCCTTTTTCTCGCGAAAGTGGGTTTCGACGTCGTGACAACTGTTTTTTGAATGAGAGGTAAAGTTCTAAAAGGAGAGTCGCCACCTAATGGTTTTTAAGGTGCGTTAGGACACCTATTGTGCATATAACTCTTTTAACTTGTCAACACCATCAAAGATCGGGTAAGGGCTTAAATTACCTCAAAGAGAAGATTTTAGGCATTCTTCGAGGTCCACAACTGTGGGTCCCGACCGAACTTAAATTTATGTGGATTAGGCTAAGTGATCAAATAAGCAAAGGGAATATAAAGGTCAAAGAATTTTATTACAAAAAGTCTTAATACGAATACATAGATACAACTATTCCAATTCTAATAGTAGACATAGAAAGGAAAGGGGATGGATCCTAAGTTTTTTAGCCTAAAGGATCATCCTGTGCAACATAAATAATATTTCACAACTTTCTTATGGTAGGGAGTTACTCATATTATTCAGCGGACATAGACTATCATATCCTTCTACCCGATTACTACGTTAAAGTTGTTTACCTAACAACATTCTAATTCAATTCTAAGTCGTGCCTTATGCGTGCACTACCCGTCCCATACCTATGGTCCAGGAGGATTTAGACCTCCGTTTAGGTAGTTCTAGACCTTACCTAAGCTGCTCAAAATGTTAAAACTAAGCGACATACAAAAACATTGGACTTCAAATAAGGACAGTTAAAAGCTCAAGTTAGCCTACACAATTAAACAACAGATGCACGCGAAACAAATGTTCAGGTTATGAAGTTTCAGAATTAAGAACCTTAGGACCTATAGACATGATTTCTAGGTGACTTTGAATTAAAGCATGCAGGGAGTTTTAGATGCAAGGTGTTGCTCGTAGGCAGGATTACACAGTTATTACAAGCTGATTATCGAGATTGCAGGTTTCAAGTTATTAAAACCTATAGGTGCTATGCCTAGATGATCTACGCAGTAAAGGATAGAAAAAGCCCCAGAATTATTCATGCTTTCTAACGATGGTATGCAATGTTTGAGCAGTTCAACATTAACAAATTAGGGCGAGTAATTATACCCTATAGGCAGGATCTCTAATGTTAGCACTTATAGCTGATTTTATTGTCATACCTTAACCTTATAGGCATATTTTATAGATGACAGTGGCAAACGCAATAATCAGAATACTGTAGGCATGATTTCTAGTGAATGCTGATGCGAATTGAAGGAAAAATCAATGACATTTATTCCTATAGGCAGATTTTCTAATAGTGCGTAACAGTAAGCATAATTGCAGCACTTTTGAATTCATGTTTGCCAGCAGACAGTGTGTGTGTGCGCGCGCGCTTCCCCTAATGGCATTATTTAGTGAACATAGCAAGTAGATCATTGAATCCTATAGGAATATTATCTACCCTCTTTGTATGCAAATATTAAGAATCTACCCATTTCCATTTTTACTAACACCCCAATTGTTTATACAAAGTTATTACATGCCCAATAATGAATAAGATTACAAATGTTATACAAATAATGACAATAGGTCCATAGCAGGCCCAAAAGAAATACCCAACACTGTCTGGGCCTTCAGCAATTCTCATGCAGCATACCCAAACTTCCAACTAAGAGCTATATTCATCAACACAACCCCGAAATCCATAGAAGATCCCAAAGCCAATTCATATAACCATATTTCCAAGCATTGCATCATTTAAATCAACCAACTTAGATATACAACAGATAATTGGAAGAAAAGGGTTGAATGGGGGTAGTTTAAGTTTCAGGGAATGACTAAGGACCCAAATCCTAGTGTGTCAGAGTTCACAAGGGCCTCAAACGGACCCCGTGCAGTGATCACACTGGGGAGGTCAATAGTAAAAGCCTAGATAGCCTTGGCTTTTAGCCGACTGAGAATGAGAAATTCAAGAGAGCATAGGTGACAAGTGAAGGAGAGTGGACAATGGTTGGGAGACAGGATTTTAGGGATACACTTATAACTTAAAATAGGCATAACAAAGTTGAGAATATAGATCAACTAATCAAACAGGTCACAGGACTTAGAAGCAAGTTTAATAAGGATTTAGAAGCAGGTTCAACACTTAGCACATAGATAGTCACATATTGGAAAAGTTAAGGAAATAACAAGTTTGCAGGATTGATAAAGATTATCATGCACATATGCACAATACCAAACAAATGAAAACCTAAAGGTCCAAATTATGCTAAATATATATCCTAGTGTCATAACATAGTCATGTTAACTTCACATCAGGCAACAAAACAACATTAGACATGATAGGGAAGCACAAATTATGACAATTACTACTGAAGGGATAGTGAATCAAATGAGCCAAGAACATGTTGAGGGACATATTAACAGGGAACTAGTCATGGTTGATAGAAAAGGATCTTGACACAGAACTAAAACATACTACATATGCAAGATTACCATTACAGAGATTCAGAACAGAATAAGCTCATGTCAAATAGTAAATGTAAGCATTCAGCTTTTTGACATAAAAGAATAATAACTAAAGAAAGTCCAAATTATGCAGATGAAGCATATTCAAATAACAGAATTGACAGTTTTAAGCAGAATTAAACACTAAAGAGATTCTAACAAATGTAAAGGTCACACACAGAAGCAACTCAAAACACATTGGCTAAACATACTTAAGAGAATCTAAATTACTCGAATTAGGCTTAAACATGTTTCATACTAGCAACATTGTGTGAAATTAAATGCTAAAGAGACCTAAACCTGAGGTAAACCTAGCAGAATCGTACACAAGAGTAGCCCAGAAACACATTAAGCTATGAATTTCAGAAGTGAGAACATATGCGAATCACAGACACATAAGAATGAAATTGAAAAATTCCATTAACTTACCAGTTAAACAAACAACAATAAAGAGCAAAAATTCTACAAGAACCTAGAATCTCAATGCGTCAAAGTTTCCAAGAGCTTCGAAAGAACTCAGGGCAATGCTCGCACCAAGAGAAGGTTGAATAACAGAGTCTTAGTGGCCTTGGCTTTCCGCTCCAAAAAAAGAATATAGAACAAGTGAATAGCAGAACAAAGCCCCAATTTTTAGCGAAAATATGTCGATTCAAGTCTACCCTAAAAGGGGAATAGGAAGGGTTTTTTATAGCAGTAAAAATTAAACGATCAAACAAGGAAAAAAAATAAATCAAACGTAGAATAAGGAAAGAAGGCATGCAACATTAGTTCAAAAAATCAATTTAGGAATGAAAACGGGTAAACCCTAGTTTAAGAGGGAAAGTGTAAATCTACAGAGATCTCACTAAAATCGGACTCACATAGCATGGTATTGAGTGTATATAGACGAAATAATAATCAGAATCAAAGGTTCGAACCTCTTTGATTCAATCTCAAGAGATCTTTCTTGCCAAACTTAGACAACCACCTAAGTAACACCACAAACGGACGACCAGTACCAAAGGGCTTCGAACATGGTAAGAAAATAATGGTCGAATCCCATTATCAATGGGATTAGGAGAGGGGATTAAGGGGAGGCGGCTAGGTTTCTCAGAGAAGAAGAGAGAGTAGAGGGGATTTAGGGCCAGCAGGTTAAGGGAAATGATAGGGTTTGAGCGGGTTTGGTTAATTAAAAAAGGGGGGTGAACGGGGGCCGTTGATCTTGAGAGATCAAAACTGGCTGGGATTAAAAACAAACGGGGCGGGTCATAGGAAACGGGTACCGACGGGGTTTTACAAAGGGTTCGTTTGGCTTTGGGCTGGGGTTCCTTGGGCTAAGGATATTGGGCCAATTTTGGTTCAAAAATAGTTTAAAATTAGGCTATTATTTAGATACACGAAAATAATTTATAGAAGTGCTTGATAAATAAAAAAATATTATTTAAACACTGAAATACTTAAAAATAATAACTTTGTATTATAAATTATAAAATACTATTTTGATACAAATAAGATAAATAAATATCACTTATGTACGAATATAGGCTATTACTCCAAAATTGCGCAAATAGCTTAAAAATACAAAATATAATTATGTAAACAAAGTAAAATATCATGAAGCATATATATGGGTGCAAAATAATAAATTGGATGATTTAGTCATCACAAAATAATTTAAAGGGTAATTAATACATAATTGAACAATTTAAATGCAAGAAAATTCATTTTAAAGTTTTATTTTTAAAAAAAAAATTATGAAAATTATAGAAAATTCTTACATAAATCTTGTAAATTAAATAATGATGCAAAATGATATTTTGAAAGTATATACACTTATTTGAAAAATATGAGGGCAAAATTGGGTATCAACATTCATATGTTTGTCAAAATATATAACGAGCTCGTACAATTATCAGGCTCCACAATAGAGGACACAACCTACAAAGATCAGGAAAATGACACTATCATGGAAGGCTTAACAGAAGAACAACCTAGCTCCAAATCAGATGATGAACTAATTCAGACTGCTAGAAAGAACTTACTAATTGAAGGCAGGAAGGATATTATTAATCAGGTTCAACAAAAAGTCACTTTCTTCAACAATTTGTCTCCAAGGAGGTTGCGAAATTCGAGCAGGAGAGTAACACGCTTTTTCTCTTCCAATGGATTAGACAACATCCAAAGAGAACAAACAGACTATTAACCTGATATTTTTCATGATCAATACAATAATATGGAATATTAGGGGGATAGGGTCACAAGGTTCTACTGAATGGCTCAACACTATCAAGCAACAATACAAAATTCCTTTTGTCTTCCTTCAAGAGCCTATGGCTACAACAAGAAAGATAGACAAATTTAAAAGAAGCCTGGACTACCAGTCTTCTTTACATAATTGCTCCAAGAAAATCAAGATTCTATGGTCCAATGAATATATGCTAGATATCATGGAAGACAGAGAACAACATGTATTAGTACATACCGTTGATACACAGAGGCCTATATCCTTCTTCATGGTTGTAGTTTATGCCAAATGTGATGAACAATTAAGGAACCTTCTATGGGATGATATTAGAGCTACTGCCAGTACCATCAATGGTCCATGGGGAGTTGTGGGGGGTTTTAATGTTATTTCCATTGCTGGAGAGAAACTAGGGGCAGAGATTTTAGAGTTGAGGAGAGTCTTAACTTCATCTCTTGTCTTTCTGATTGTGAGTTATAAGATGAGGGGTTATGTAGGATCTGATTTCACATGGAGTGACAATAGAGACCCCCAAACACTGTATGGAAAAGACTAGACAGATTGGTTTACAATGATGAATGGTTTGATCTATTTGGTGGGACTTCAGTCACGCACATGTCTAGATCTTGTTCTAATCACTCTCCACTATTGATTTCTTGTGGTTCTTGTCCTTCTGAGCATGTTAGGTATTTAAGGTTTATGAATTTCTGGGTGGATCATGAGGAGTACCTTAATGTGATTCAACAGGCCTGGCTTGGAGAAGACAATGTCAATCCTCCTTACAATTTGCATCAAAAAATCAAGAGAGTATGCAACACATTAAGCTCTTGGTCTAGAACTGCCTTTGGGAATATTTATGAGGACCCTAAAAAACTGAAAGTGTAGATTAAAAGACGGGAAGAAGTCTACGTTGCTAACAACAACCAAATCAATAGGCTCAAGTTATCCAAAGCTAAAGCACAATTCACCAGGTATCTAAAATTGCAAGATAGCGTGCTTAGACAAAAAACCAAAGTAAAGTGGTTAACTGAATGTGATGAGAACACTGCCTTCTATCATGGTGCCATTAGAGATAGAAGGAAAAAGTTGTCCATCATGAAGATCAAAGATGGTATTGGTAATTGGGTGGAGGGTACTTATGAGATAACTAATGCTGGAGTAAGGTATTTCAGCATCTTTTCAGTGCAGATAACACTATTGAAGATCTTCAAGCTTTGAATATTATTAAAAAGGTCATCAGATGATGATAACAACTTTCTATTGTCCACTACCTCTACTCAAGAAGTTAAAGACAATGTCTTCTCTGTTGATCCTAATAGTGCACCAGGTCATGATGGCCTTAGTGGAAGATTCTATCAAACTGCTTGATCTGTGTTTGGAAATGATGTTCATAGAGCAGTTGTATATTTCCTCCATAGGACTGTCTTACATATATTCTTCTATCATACTTGCTTGGTGATGCTCCCAAAAGTTGATTCCCCCCAAAGCTTCTCAGATATTAGACAAATTAGTCTATGTAATGTTACTGGAAAATTCATTGCCAAGGTAATCAATGCTAGACTTAGCTCCCTCTTGCCTAAAATCATCTCTACTAACCAAAGTGTCTTTGTGAAAGGTAGAGCCATCACTAAAAACTGTCACGACCCAAAATCCGCCAAAGGTCGTGATGGCGCCTAATGCCGCCGTCAGGCAAGCCAACGGTGATCTATCAACTTACTTACTCAATTTAGTAATTTGAATTCATAATTTTCATTATAGTATAAAACTAAAATTTACAGAGTGAATGATCATACTTACACGAACTACAATGATGAACAACATGTAGAAACCCTCAAAACCCGGTGTCACAAGTACATGAGCATTAACTAAGAAATATGATAAAATACAACATTTATCTAGAATACAAATTAGATTGAAAAAATGTAAATAACTCTGATGGAGACTCTGTGTGCTGCGGACTCGTAACACAGGATGCAGCTCACCTAAGTCCCCGCGATAGCCGCGCCTCTACACCCACAAGATCACTAGACATGTATGTACCTGCACAAAATGTGTAGAAAGTGTAGCATGAGTACGTAGACCGATGCGTACCCAGTAAGTATCTAGTCTAACCTCGAAGAAATAGTGACGAGAGGTCGGATTCGACACTTACTACGGCTAACACTAATGTACCGAAATTTTAGTTAAGCATGGATTATATAAATACAACTTAAAACTCAATAACAAGAAATAAATAAACAACTCTTCTTTCACCGATAGTAAATCCAAAATTTAATTTCCTTTATTTAACTAATTAATCTTTCAAGCCAAAGAAACAATATCAATTATAGTTGGACTCCAAGTATTTTAACGCACGAATTATGCCGAGGTTGTACGTCCCGATCCAACATACAAATATATAAATTGTGCACTGCCGAGGGTCGAACGCCACGAACCATAGATGCATATATCTACTATCGAGGCATTCGGCCCGCTCCACAAGAAGAGAAAATGTATTAAAACAACCGATTTAAGATCTTTAAGGGGCTAATATTCAAAGAAATACCAATTCTCATTAACGGTCGAGTGACCTGCTGTGAACAACTAATTTTTTACCACACTCAAATGTTATACTATTTTAGTGTAAATATT